>PNEQ01020022.1:0-15893 GCA_003012365.1 Medauroidea extradentata
GAGGACAGGTGTCGGGATCTTCGTCGTCGGGTTTGTAAGGACGGTGGACAGCGAGCTCGGGGTCACCGGTGGGTGGACTTTTCGGGTGATCGCGGCCGGTACCTGCAACATAATTAACGTCGTGACCGATCAAAAGCCGCCGGAGGAAGCGCCTATTCTTTTCGTCGAAAGAAACTTTAAGTATCTACCTCTCGTGACGTAACCCGCAGTGCGTGAGTCCCTTAGGCCGATTAAAAAAAGAAACTTCTTTGTTATTTTATTTCAATTATAGCTAGCCGGGCATACTACAACATTACTAAATACGAACCCAATCATCCAGCATTAATTACGTAAGAGACAGAGCAGCGACACCTCTTATTATAACCAAACGCCGGTCACGAGAAACCAACAACAGAAAGCGTCGCAAGTTCCGTGTATTTTATAGGTATTTAAATACAACATTACTGAAAGAACATGAAATGGAATCGACCTCTTCGTATTTAATATACTATAAAATATTTATTTATGATAATATTGACATACTTACTGCTTGTATAAGTTTACTTAAACGGCGCCAGTAGAAAGTTGTTTAATCCGGACCGTTCAAATTCAACAGTCGTTAGCGAAAGGCGTCTAGCGCCACGCGTACTGACGTAGTTAATTATTTCACCGACAGGTGGCATCAGAGTTAGGTTTTCGCCACTTAACTTGTAAGCGTTCAATGACGGTACCGGACGGTACAAGAGGAGAGCGTTGTTGTGTTTGTCAATGTGCAATAAATATGGGTTTCTGATAAAACACATTCAAAAGTATTAGAAGAGACTGTTTCCTCATTGGTAATATGTAAGTTGTTATGTGTTACGATCGCCAACATGAGTATCTTGATTTAGAAACAGCAATTTTTTTTTGTTTCATACACTAAGAAAATACGTTGTTTTTGTTGAGTGCGTCGTTGTTCATGGCAGTATATCTGAACAGATTTGAATTCTTAAATTGCATGTGTCATTATGGCGTGTTTTTTTTTTTGTGTGGCGGTTTTGAGTTATATATTCGATTTTCATGTGTACATAATTACGAGATACGTAATGGCAATAGTGCGGGTCGTAAAAATTAGAGTCGATGCACAGAAACCAGTATTAAAAGACGTTAACTCGCAGGTATTTATAACTAAGATTACTATTGGTTATATATTTTATTCAATACCCGTGTATTTAATGAGTAGATATTGTTGATAAAATTTTCAGCCCAGTGTAATGTAGATGTAAACATTGTACAAAATTAAAGCACGTGGCAAAGTTTACGTTTACATACCGCGGAAAGATATAAACTGGCAGAAAATAGAAATTAATCAGGACTTTTTTGAGTGCTCACTTTATCCCGAATCACCTATAGTAACAATCACAACACACATGGGACTATTGTCTTACACTAGGCTACCGTATAGTGTAGCTTCAGCACCAGCAAAATTTCAAAAACGAATGGATTCTTTGCTTGGAGGCATGGAAGGTGTAGCGTGTTTACTAGATGATGCACTGATAGGAGGTTGTAACCAGGAGGAACTGAATGTCAGAGTAGCTCAAGTGCTAAGAAGTCTTGAAGCAGCAGGTCTTACATTAAGGTTAGACAAATGTGGGTTCGATGTTAAATCAATCACATACCTAGGTATCAGAATAGATAAGGAAGGACTGCATACTTGTAAGGAGAAAGTGGAAGCCATCACAGCAGCACCACAGCCTAGTAATGTGTCAGAATTAACATCATTTCTTGGTTTAATGAATTATTATGCCAAATTTATACCAGATATAACTGGAACCTTGTTTCCATTGTATCAACTTTTGAATGCTGACCAAAAATGGGATTGGTCACAGAAATGTGAAGAAAGTTTTCAAAACATAAAAAAGAAAATGGTGTCGTCTGAAGTGTTAGCACATTACGACCCAGAAGCACCTTTGTACCTTACAAATAATGCTTCGGCAGTAGGCATAGGTGCTGTGTTAGCACACAGAAGCAAGGACGGTGTGGAGAGGCCGATAGCTTTCGCATCGTGTACACTAACGCCAGCAGAAACAAGGTACTCACAAATAGAGAGAGAAGGATTAGCAATTATAAGTGCTCTGAAGAAATTTAATCAGTATTTATGGGGAAGAAAATTTACCCTCGTTAGTGACTGTCAGCCATTGATAGGGATTATAAATCCTAAGAAGTACATACCACAGTTAGCAGCGGGTCGTATACAAATATGGGCTGTGATTTTGGCTAGCTACGATTTTTCTATAGAATATGGTAAGTCGCAAAATAACTGCGCAGATTTTTTGTCCCGCCAGTCATTGTCTAAAGAAACGGAAAGCAAGGAAGAAGAAAATTCAGAGGATGTTTATATCAACTACCTTGAAAATAATAGAGAGGTTCCTATTAACCACCAGCAAGTAAAATCAGAGGTAGTTAAGGATCCTGTGTTACAAAGGATAATGGTATTTGTAAAAAAATGGATGGCCTGAAAAATGTACAAGCCCAGAACTCAAACCCTATTTTGACAGAAAGGGTGAGATAATCATGGAAAGGGATTGTCTGTTTTGGGGGCACAAAATAATTATCCCTGTTAAACTTCGTAATCAACTGTTGCATGACCTCCATATTTCGCACATGGGGGTGGTAAAAATGAAATCATTGGCGAGATCATATTTTTGGTGGCCTAGTATTTCAAATGATATACAGATGCTAGTGAAAAAGTGTACGCCTTGCATGAGCACGAAAGACAACCCTCTCAAAAGTATGGCAAGATCATGGAAATGGCCCGAATCTCCATGGGAAAGAATACATATGGATTACTGTGGACCAATGTTCGGAAAATATATTTGGTAATACTAGACGCACACAGTAAGTGGGTTGAGGTTATTCCCACATCATCAATGTCAGCAACAGTAACGATAAAGCATTTGAGAGAGTTGTTTGCTCGTTACGGCATTTGTAAAACCTTAGTCTGTGACAATTATGCCAGTTTTACATGCAGTGAATTCCTTACATTTCTAGAGCAGAATGGAGTTAAAATAGTACAAGGAGCACCATATCACCCTCAAACAAATGGAGCTGCAGAAAATTCGGTTAGAACTTTCAAACGGGCACTGAAGTGTGCCTTGTTTGCCAAGTGTTCACAATGGGAAGTGGCATTGCAACGGTTCTTGTTTTACTATCGCATCACAGAACATTGCACGACAGGGAAGCCTCCTGCTGTTTTGTTTTTTGGTCGAAATCTACGAACACGATTTGACCAAATTCATCCCCCGTCAGTTAAAGAGGTGGTGCAAGTTAAACAAGCTGTGCAAAGAACTAACAGTGGAGGACAAAGGCAGATAGATTTTCAGAAGGGTGATACAGTTTGGACTCGTGACTATAGACATCAGAAACCATCTTGGATTAAAGGAACAGTAACAAATTCCATTAGCCGGAACTTATGTTCAGTGTACATTCCGGAGAAATGTGATAACTGGAAGCGACATACAGATCAATTAAGAGAAGGCGTTAAAGATTCGGAGGAGGAAGTGATATCGGAACTGAATCAGGATGTACGTTTGTCGGGTGAAGAGGAAATTGAAGATAAAGAACCCTGTGATAGGTCAGACAGTATGACAAAAAGTGATAACAAAGAAGGCGCAAGGCAATTTCTAAGAGCAAGACGTAAACCAGAGAGGTTAATAGAAGAAATGTAGTTATTGTTGAAATCATTTCATTTTAGAGAATGTATTGTGAAGTGTGTATTATGTGGAGGAGAGTGTAGAGTATTCAGGTCAAGTATGCAATGAAAATAAGTTGTGATGTGTTCATAGACAAAATGGTGAATAAAATGTGATTACATAACGTGAAGTATATTTGGTCAATGAAGACATTACAGTAACATTAAAATAATTTTCCGTAAAAAAACTTTGCATTTTTCGTAAAACTTAAGGGACTGTTTTATTCCAAATGTTGACATTCACCAAGACATTTGTTTTGCTACGCTAAGTTTGCCTCCATTGAAAAATCTCGTTCCTTCTGTAAGATGTCTATCGTATTCTCTACTTCCGAAATATTATTACATAATACATGATAATTCCGACGTCAGCGTATATATAGTGTCGAGAAACTAACTCATAATAAGCACGCACCTCGGATCCTGGACAGAATTTGAGAAGAAAATGTAAGTGGCAAAATGTAGTATGATAACATTTTACGTTCACAATGTGGCAACATTGCACTGGGAACGTCTCCTCTTGAACTCTACGTCCAGATATTATGTATGTTACGTCCATTGACGGTAGAATCATGTTTGTACTGCTCTGGATTCTAACGTTCACCATAATATTCAGGTAATAACAATAGTAGTAAGATAGGTAATATATGTGGAGAGTAAGAGTGGACTAGCTACAGCGCTGTGTTGCCACATTGTGCATATAATGTTATCGTACAACAATAATACTGTCGTCAACAATTTATCCCAGGATTCACGTTGTGTGCTTGTTATTAGTTTATATCTGGAGAGGCTGTTTAATTATTTACTGGATATATTCCTGTCCAAATTTCCCTTAGTATTTATATTATAATGTTCGGTCAAATCATCTCCCAATTGACGCAATAAAACTATCAAACTGTTTCGTGAATAAAAGTTAAAGGCTTAGTTTCCTAGGAACTCATACGGTGGTTTTAACGTCTATGTCATATTTATAACTCCTGTGTGTGTCTAACGCCAATTTTTATCTTTGTAATACCAGTGTCTGTATACAGGACAGGTTGTCCAACTTAACGTGACGTACGTCAAGGGTTCACTGGTTATGTGGCGAACAGTTTGAGCAGACACTGTAGTATGTTGTAGCAGACTTGTTGTTATAGTATTATTGTTTAGTACTAATATGTGTGGAGACGCAAACCAATGGCATACAAAACACAGACTGTGAGAGACCTACATTGAAAAGGACACAGTACACAACAAATACTAACTATTTCCATTTATTTAATAACAAATTGAATAAAGTAACGTAAGATGCTGACATTTTGAAATAAATTCTTCCAACATGGCACAAAACATATCGCTATACTTCCAGCAAACATTCACTTTCAAATAGTCTCGCACACGTAAAATTTTATACACTTTGCTCGGCTTAGTTTAATTGGCGTGAGCACGTACGCTTTCACGTTCATACCTCTGGTCAGAGTTCCCAGTCTGTACGGTTATTTACAAAAATTTAAAATTGACCAAAATACATATGTTCCAAACAATTGAGAGAGGCTTAGAAGTAATAAAAATATTTATTTCTAAATTTAGTTAAGAATTGTCCATAGTTTAAAGCAAAACCAAAATTAACTTTCATGCATTAGTTAGCGTGATAAGAGGCTCGTGCGCGATGCCTTACGTGCATTCCACGCTCTCTTGAAGTTCACTCAAAATTAGCTAAATAATAAAAAAATGTGTACCTCTTCATAAAATGGCAATACTTGGTTTATATTTCTCCTCAGACATTTACTTCAATCCCAAGAGTGGCAGTAACAGGCGCCATTGTAATTGCCTGCTGCATACGTCTTATCAGGATGGGAGTAACGCCAAGAAGAATCAAGGAAGATGTCGGTTATAGCGTCGGTTCAAATAATCGGCCCAGAGAAAGAAGGATGAAAAACATATATTACTTAGAGAAAATAATTCAGTATAGTAAGATAGTGATTAACATTCCAAAATATAGATATTCTGCTGAATATCTCAGTAAGCAGTAAAATTACTATTTACAAATACGCTTGACAGTAAAATAGTAACTGTCCTAAATTAAAATAACAAGCTTTAACTTTAATTAGAGGCTTTAAAATTAAGTAAAATGTATAAATAAAATATTGTCTTTCGTCACAAATAATTAGCCTAAGTATAATATATTAATTCACTTAAATTTCCAGTTAATCATTCAAACATGCGATAACAGATAACTGTAATTCTATTACCACAGTTTGAACAAACACTTAAGACGAGACAAACCGTCTACATATCTTCTGCTTAAAAGTATAAACAGATTGTCAATACAGTACTCTGTCTGTAGTCTCACTATTGTTGGTTGGTTAACTACGCTACCGGGCTCAGTCTTGTGAAGGACGTCAATGAAATATTCCAATATATGGGGGAATGTCACATAAACTAGCAAAACTAAAAAAAAAAAAAAAAAAAACACAATCCTTGAAGCAAATACACGTTAAAACGACGTACTTATTGCGCCGATATAAATTGTACTGAATTCCGACGACAACATGGCCGCTTTCACAGAACGTCCTAAACTTTAAGTGTTACTTGAATGTGTGTTTTGGGTTTGCGTACCGCATTACATCGTTTCACTGACATTTAAACAGCTAAAAAGTCTTAAACACAACGTTAAGTTCAGCGCCTGAAATAGGATTCGTACCTAGTAAAGTATCTCTTTAACCTAAAAATATATGTTAACGAAATGAAAATGGAGTACTGAAAGAAAAATTTTGTAAACAGTCTTCCCTGAAAAATTACTTTATAGAGTAACAACTGAATAATTTTGTGGTTGACCCTATATTTTAATGATGTCAACCAAATGTTTTTCGGTGACTACGAAATACATTTTGCTAGGTAAATACCTACAAAATATGTTGTTGTTGCCACAAAATTAATTTTCCGTGAGGCTGCAGATAAATTAAAAAATGTACCAATGAATTGTTTTTAAAAATAAACATAAAATTATTTTATATATGTATTTATTTTCCTTATTTTCCATTGACACGTTCCTGTAAAATGAACTAACCATGTTTGGTATGTTTAAGGTAAACCTACCATATTTCGCGGTACCAAGACTTCGAACTTCAGTAACAGAAATACGAGAAGTCTATATGCAAAACCTGTTATATGCATTTGAAATTATTGTTCGCAAATATAGGAAAACACATAAAACTTATGAATATTTAATATATGGGAAAATGTTCTTTAGCTAAATCGCAAAAAATACTGTTACGTGCATTAAAAGCTATAAAATCTCAGGAAATTGGATGACTCATAATCAAAATTTTTGAAAAACAGATAAAAAGTTTTTTTTAACCAAATTGATCATGTTGCAGGGTTTACAAAATTTTTGGCGGCTATTATGTATCAACTATGTGCACGTGAAACAGTTTACATATACACACAGAAACTAATAATGTGGATAATTTAATAGTTTCTGTGTGAAATTGGTCAACAATTCACACAAACTTGTAATGTGAACAATTTTAACGTAATCGCATATACATAATGCCATTTGGCATGCGTTTGTCACAGAAAGTAAACTGAAGTAATGATGTATTCATCATTCACATAGTCATAGAACGTATATTATTACTGTGGACAGATGTAAGGCAGACAAAAATATAACAAATGGCCTTGTAGAAACACATTATAAACTCTTATACTATAAGGTGTGAGGAAAGGTACGATGTAGAGCGGACGTCTTGAATACTCAATTGTCAGTAAAATCTTAACAACTAATAAAAATTGGGTGAGTTTTGATTTTACCGAGTAAATATTTTATCAGCTGACATTTATTTGTATAGCACTGTAATGTAGTATACTTTTCTTTCGAGTAAAATGTTCAAAGCTGTTTTTTCGAAAAATAAGGGCTTCGCACCACAAAATCTACAAAAATGGAAAACTGTATTTTTATCATTTTTAATATAACATCTAGGCTTATAAAATAACCGAATTTAAAAAATACTCGCGTTTTATTTGAAAACTATTTTATTGTCCGAAAATCTCTGAGCTCTGTGTTGGCAACTTAGTAAACTCGATGTAGAGAGCCTTCTCAATTATGTGAAGTCCGCAAAGTAGTTTATCACGATATTGAGGCATGTCACGATACGTGGTCAGTTTCCTCTATAATCTGTTACACTTAACAATTACACAATACCAGTGACGGCTTATGTGATTAGTATTAATGTGAGTGATTTACAAAAAATATGCGTGCTAGGCTTATTATCAATACAACTTCGTATAGTTTAGTTGCAAACAATTGAAATTCACGATATTGGTAAACGAGACTATTTTCAGTATAGTATTACTATGTTTGAGTTATCTGATTGGCTGGCTACCACAACTGAATACACGACTGATAGTATAAATAGCTACATTTTCCTACTTTAAAACTGAAGTGTTCCCTATGGCTAAGACGAGTTACTGAAACCGATTAAAAGAGTTTTGTTATTTTCATTCGTCAGTTCCACAGAACGTTCGCTCATAAAGTTGGCACTAAAACTGTATTCGAAACTGTGCAGTTTTCTTATTTCGTCACTAACACTAAAAAAACTTGTGTTACTAAATTAACCGCATTAGTTTGATTAAATTTCTTAGAAGCAACAGAGAAGTAATAAACAACTGCACGAACATGTATGTGACGTCAAAGTTTTGTAAGTATAAATAAATAATTTAATAGGTTCAACATATTGTTTCATATAATATTATTTCCTTTTAGAAAACTTTAAACGAGAATTAAAATTTAGAATTGTTATTGAAGTATAATCATTCGTAAATATCAAAATTTAATAATTCTGTCCATATGTTATTATTTCCATGCTAATTCGCTAAGTATGTTCACCGAGGCATTAACTCAGTAATTATAAAGAATTAAAAATTGGAAGCCTACGTACTTTTTTACAACTTCGTCAAAAATACAACCAATAGCTTGACTTAAATTTCTTAAATTACCGTATATAGACACATAATTTTGGAATGGGTATTTTCAAAATAAGTTGCGTGATTTTTGCGAAGAAAAAATTCTCAATATAAATATCTTAGAAAATCATGTTATTAAATTATATAACGTAGTTTCTGCCAACACAAATGAAACGCGACTACTTTTACTGTTATGTGGGGATCGTATAGTTAGAAATAAACGCGCAGTATCAGTCAGATAAGTCTTCAAAATGCTGACATTTATAAGATACTTCTACTCGTCGGTTGTTAAGACCTCGTTGTTAAAGAGCCGTCAAACCCTCTCAAATAACCACCGTAGCTTTTTAAGGGCGCGACTATCGCAATTTTCTACACCATTATTTAATTTTTTATTTATACCAGATATTTTTTTCTTATTTTAGACACAAAATGTAACTAAATTTATCTCTTGTGAAATTTTTTTATCTCTCATAGTTTTCGCGTAATGGCTTGTTAAATTCATTTTTTGCATGTTTCCGTTATAAGGACTACACTAAAACCAACTGATATAACAAACTAAAAAAAATCACAATGGATAAAGACATTTCAGGCTACAATGTCATGCTCGAGAAAATAAATAATAAAAATTATTTGTATTAAAAAAATTATTGAATTTTTTAAATTATTATTTTCAGTTTTAGCATTTTTTAAAATACAAATAATTTTTATTATTAATTGTTATGAGCATGACATTGTAGCCTGCAATGTCTTTATCCACTGTGATTTTTTTGAGTTTGGTGTATCAGTTGGTTTTAGTGAGATCCTCGAAACGAAAACATGCACAATATGACTTTAACTAACCATTACGCGAAAACTACGAGAGATAAAAAAATTTCATACGAGCCAAATTTAGTCACATGTTGTGTCTAAAATAAGAAAAAAATGTTTGTACAAATAAAAAAATGGTGATGAATATTGCGGTAGACCACGCCCTTAATATGGTTGTTTATCACTTGTACTACAGTAATACTTCCGGAACCAAGTGGCGTAACGATAGCACGTCCGACTCTCATTGACGAGGATCTATGTTTGATTCCCAGCTACGGCTAAAGTGACACTTTCTTATATGTGTTAGCATCTGGACAAGCAGATAATAAGACAGCAGAGTTCTTCTTAAGTATTAATTTTGTTGTAACATGCACATTACTACATACCGGGTATTGCAAAATTCCATGTCAATTTTCTAGGGGAACAATCCTCACGTGTAGAGGAACAAAAAGTGCTATAAGAACATAGGTCCAAAAACGCACAGTTTCTGCGCTACAGTTGGCAATACATGACGTATGGTTGATAGCGCGCGGGTAGGATCATGTTACTATGGGGCGTCATTACAGCAGTACATAACATGTTACTATGCCACACACTACGCCACTAACACACAGACAGTAGGAACAACTGTGACACAGCAACATGATCCTGCCAGCACGCTATCAACCATACGTCATGTATGCCAACTGTAGCGCAGAAACGGTGCGTTTTTGCACCTATGTTCATATGACACCCTAGAATATTGATACGGAATTTTGCAACATCCTGTATACATTGTGTAGACTCCACTTCAGAACAAAATCAGTTGTGGTGTCTTAGCTTCTATTTGTCCAGTGGCAATATTACTTGCTGTATAGCTGTTCAACAAATAACGGCACAGCTTTTGTGTATGTATATATATATATTTATTTATATAATGTGTTGTGTAGTTTGAGAAAGGAGGCAGTGTGTGCTATATTTTAATGGCGATATCTAAAGTTAAATTAAGTAAAATATGTGTCTTTAATTCGCCCATGAACCGTATACAGTGTTGGAAGTAATGCCACCCCTTGAAAAATTCTTTGGAATTTTTAATTAATTTATGAATGCAATATAATACAACTTAGTTTTAAGCAACTAGACACTGAACAACTTGAAAACAATTAAAGAACAAGTAATTTCTGATTTTATGGAAATAAATAACATTTAAAATTCTATTTTGAGGGTAGTATTCCTCCCAAAATAACCACTTTAAAGGCAAATTGAATACTCTTCCTGGATCTACATTTTAAAACTACACCTATCACCACAAATAATAAATACACTCTGCTCAAACTCGTGCGCTATATGTGTCTATATATATATATATATATATATATATATATATATATATATATATATATATATATATATATATATAGGTAGAGATAGAGACAGCAAATGGCTTTCTTAAAATATGAATGGAATACCAACTTAATGAAACTCTAACGTAAGAGTCCCGCCCTGTGGAGACATGACAGTATCTCATATATGCGAGCTGTCAAACTCACAAGGCACACTTCAACACAGCGCCGCTATGTACGAACCAGGACAATGTTTATGATGAATGATAAACTATCTCGATACTGAATCAGCCGTCATTATATTGATTTACTGCAATCGTCTGAGTATCACGGACCGTAACATGCGAGCTAAATAAAATATGCCTTGAAAGCGGAATGTGAGGATAATGAAGAGTGTTACGTAAGCTAAAACAAAAAATGAATGAATAAAAATAATCGACTCAGGTTTACTGTCGAACCCTATTTTCATGACTGCCTTTCAGTGCTACCCACATACTGGCAGGGAAATAAATATTTTCAAAGTTGTCACATGGATGAGGTACGTGAACTTGAAGTTGCCCAAATTATACTAAATATTAGCAAAAAATTCAAAGTATTTTATTGAATAACCGCAAATAACGTACATCATGTTACTGAACACACACGTTATTTAGGGAAACTGGCACAAGTTTAGGAGAAGAAGGTCCCGTTACTACACACAATGTAGGCAGGTGACACTATTGATAATATGATTTAATCAAGATAATTATTTCTGTCGAGTTTGGATATGTCACACATTCTCAAGAGATCGTGGTACATAATTTAACGCTAAAAGCATTAATATATAACTGTAGGTTTCTTGAAAAAAATTTGCGAAAAATTAAACAATAACAATCCTACCCAATAGTTTTAGCCAACGTTTTAAACTAAATTGTTTACAGTGTTACGAACTTCTGAGGCACAATCTCTGACGCCAGAACCTCGTGCATTTAACTGCGGAGCAAGAGGTCACGCGTAACGAATTAGTAATTCTGGATAAATATGTACTTATAAAGTTGGCAAGTACCATTATCTGGGATTGTCACGGAGTATTTTATCCATATTGTCTTCGAAAAAAAGCGTATACATCAATCGATGATTTCAGCGTTTATTTGTCTACACGCACTCTTAGGGGCGCAGTTTAGGAATCCCTTCAAATACTTTGTAATGAACAGGAGAAGAATATATTTAAGAAACTATTCCACACACGCATACTGTCTCAGTGTATCAACAGAAACATTTCGGCCAACGAAGGACTGTCACCTCATGCTTAATAAAACACTGTTTCTAAGCCCTCCTACACGGCTGAAAACTGTATTTTCATACTCCGCACTGAACAATATAACTTGTTAGAAACGTGCTCCATACTTTGACACAGACTTTTTCAGAATAACTTATACAGTCACTGCAAAGTTTCATAGTAAACGTTTATCAGCGAGAACCTTGCACGCCGGTTCAGTGCTTGGTTCGTTAAGGCGATGCGGTATTTCATACGCCTTTCAAAGTCACCCTTATATCTCCGTCACTTCTCTGAGTCTCTAATGTGCATGAAGCTGTGCGCCTTTTATGGCAAAGACTAATGTTTGTTAGAACATAATAATTTTCAGTAGCTTTTAAGTTTGCCATAAGAAATTATGTCTGTATCTATACATCTCTGCTCGACCTCGAAGTCTCCTACGGTATGTCATGACAGTTTCGTTTTCAAAAATGACATGAGGTGGACGGGCAACTAAATGCAATGTGCGACTTTTTCAGGATATGTCTGTACTATAAATCAATACCACACAAGAAAATAAAAATATTACAAAATTAATGAATGGCTAAATTCTATGTCAGGTACCGCTCATACATTTTCTCCTGATCACCACGACGTACCTAGGAATAACATTACATTTTACTTATTTTTATTTTATTGGGCATTACGTCTCTGTAACAACGTGGTCTTTACCGACGACTACACACAACTTCACACAGTGACAAGAACTAGGAGAGGAACCGGCCTTGGCCTATGTTAAGTAAGAATCCCAGCATTCAGCTGGAGCAATTTTGGGAAACCGTGGAAAACATAAACTTGAATGACTGGAGCCTGGGATCAAACACGGGTCCTCCCGAAAACGAGTCCTATGTGTTACCGAACAACGGAGATAAAAGAAAAAATCATTCATGCGCTTTTCTCCACGTCACGTTTTAAATTCAAAACTGCCATTGCCACTAGTTAATACACTTACAGAAATTCTGAAATCCATTTCAGTTTATTTTCAACAATTCATACGGGCGTTCACAGCGGAAATAAATGTTGGCTGTTGAGAAAAAAGTAATCCCAAATACAAATATGTCAGTCGTAATAACGTAAAAAATCCATAGAGTGCACTACAAAAAAGTTTGGTAAGTTCCTATTTGTTGTCTATTATATTGCACTAATTTATTATTCGGGTTTTTTCTATTTTTTGTTAGTTTACATTTCACATAATTCATTACGGAATTAATTATAATATATTTATATTTGAATGTGTGTGGGTTCATTACAGCGAGACTCAGATTGTTTTATTTTATTAATTTTAAATATTATATTTCTTCAAACTTGGTTGTACGGGACGACATACATTGTTATAAAAGAGACTTAAACCAGGGGGTGGCCAGCCGTACACTGCCCAGGCAAACACTTGAAGTCAGTGTATTTGTGCCCTTGTTGCTTGGACGTTTATACACCTGGTCAATGTAGGTTATTGATGGTGATTGATCTGTGATGTAGCCCATAAGCATTGTTCACGCCATAAGAGACAATGTATTTTTAACACAAATTTTGAAGTACTATAATGTATAAATGATTTATTGATTGACAAATGTGTTATGTTGTGTTGTATTTATCTTAGTCTAGATTGCTTGGAGAACAAAATTATGCGATAAAATACGAACTTAACAACATGATTGCGTTTTGAAATACATATATGTGAGTACCGACATCGCCTACTGTTTGTTCATGTAAACCATTGTTGAGCTAACTTAATACATTTATGCTAGTTTTTGCTATTTATTTAACATTTTGTGTGCAAATATGTTAGTTTCAATGCTATTAGAAAGCAGTTGAACATCGTCAGTGACGTACACATGCGTAAATAAACAATATATGTAGCTGTATTTTCAGGTTAGTTCTCTAGGTTTATCTACATAAACAATTGCTTAACCACATAATTTACACAATGCAAATATGAAACATGGTCTTTTACTCATGAAATGTAACAATATCATATGAATTTCATGTACCTGTTTTCTATTTACAGCCGAATGCAACCCACGTAACCGTTTTCATTTATGATCTGTTCATTCTACAGTATCAATACCAAACGAGGCGATTACGAAAACCTTACGCGATCTACTCGCAGCTGTGTGTTGGGCTAAAATAACGCATTGTTCGCGCAAAACTGGCATATATACGTCGACTTCAAAGATGTCCCAACTTACCATCTCCTGTATACTCCTATCTCCATGGCTTAATCGATACAGACTTTCATCTATGTTACTAATATTATGACGATAAAATGTTGTTCAGTGTTCCCATTTCAATATAATACTTGCATGTCTGTAAGGATGGACTCTATTCCATGGATGGCAAAACACTGTTCTATGTTTAAGATGTGGGAGACCTCGTTATCACAAGTAGTCCTACGAGGGTAAGTGCAGCGGAGTGCTGACTCCCAAATATTCGACGTGCGAGCTTTATATCGGCAGAAGGAATCATGGTAGCAAACTATATAGAAAGCAATGTTTCAAACTCCCGGTTAAATGTATTTTATTTTTGTGGTAGCCGAAACCACTTTACGCGACTAAAGAAAAATCTTATAGTACCCAAGCGCGATTGTGTGGTGTCACCATTTTTTTTTTTTTTTCAATTGAAAAGAATTGCTATACTGCGTTTAATAACACGATTTTGTGTTTGCTGTTTCGTGTGAAGCACAATGCACTTTATGTAATCGCGCAGTTAAACAAATTGCAGGAAGTCGTATCTACTGTGACGTGAGCGACCATATACGATAAATAGGATCACATATGTTGCTTCTTTTTATACATTGTTCAGGAATTGAGTAGTTTAGACAAAGTACCGTGATACTGAATATTGCATAAATTTAAAGTAATTCGACTGTTCTTGGATGTGGGAGTGCAAACAGCCAGACAGAGCGAGTCTTCCGAGGTTTCGTAATAAACAGATAAACCAATATAAAGGTACGTATTACTCAGTATGTTCTCCTGATTCTCAGTACTCTGACAGTAAGATTCGTGAGTCATACGTTTATAAATAGTTAAATGTATATAAAGACTCAAGTCAATCAATATACGGTAAAATACTTGCCCCGTGCCAAGAGAAAAAAATGTGAGTAAACCTTTTTACTCAAATGGAGCCAGGTTCGATCCCCGGTTTCGGTCCTCCTGATTTTTGTTATCTATGATTTCCCGAAATCGCTCCAGTCGAATGCTGGGGTGGTACCTAATTAGCATAGGTCATAGACGAACGAATGCTGGGATGCTTCCTAACATAGGTCATAACGGATTCCTTTTCAAGTTCTTGCACTCAGATTAACTGTCTGTAATGAACTCGTTGTCGACAAGACGTAAATAATGATAAAAGTTAAAAAAAAATTCTATACCTAATTGATAATACCAGTGTGGCACAGTCGCAAGTAACCAATTAAATATGTTTAGTTGTTTGTATGTTCATATCTTCATGTTGGTAATTTTACTTTTGTGTCATTTGAACCATCGTTATTGCAGTGTGGACACTCAGGAAATTTTGTATTGTTGTGTCATTCATTTGCTGTATAGTTCAACAGAATCCAAGATTTAAATAAGTGTTTTGTTACTCTTCATGTTGACATTTAAATGTGACCAGTGTGTACAAAGTTACGTGTATTCTCTCATAACTGTCCTTATGCTGACCCCTGTATAGCATCACTCCCATTATAAATTTGAATTCGGTGACTTGGTCCCTTTAAGTTTTCCTTAGCAAAATTTACTAAAAATACTCCAGTATTTATTGTGTTGACAGTTTCTTTAGTATCACAACCACCGGATTTTGATTTAGGTGCAGAAGTAATTAAAAT
>PNEQ01020022.1:15993-36300 GCA_003012365.1 Medauroidea extradentata
TATATATATATATATATATATATATATATATATATATATATATATATATATATATATATATATATATATATATATATATATATATATATATATATATATATATATATACATAGTTTTGCTAAAAGTATTTGAGTTATTCGGTTTGCAGTACACTATTTGCTCTACATATCTATGTACTTAAACATTCAGTTGCACATACAGCACGGTGTTTAGAGTGTTAAACAACAAAACAGTCATTCAGAAATCAGTGTACATTAAATTGATAAAATTAACTGGTACATCGTGTAGTACACTTTGCAAAAAGGCCAACCCTTATGTTGCCAATACTACTTAGTGATATAATTAAATATTTACATGTTTACATAGGAATAAGTACGTCCATAGGCAGAAACGATCGTATTTATTCAGGAATACATTTCCCCCTTTCTAGCAAGGGTTAATTAATATACGGTTCATAGTGTACCGTAGATAAGTACCAAAATTACATTAAAGCGTATTTTATTCTCAAGTTACGAAAGTTTGAATCCCCTCACAAAACGTGTAAGAATGAACTCTGTTTTGAGTGTATTTCTTATAATTTCTGATATTGTGCTCTCACATTACCCTTACGTATCTGTTTGAACTGTTAGAGCTATAATATTCTTGCTGTCGTGCATAGAGTATTAGTCAATCCCAGCAATCACGAAAATATCTTGGTTTGGCATCTCACAAGGTAATCTATACAGAGCCCAGCACGGCTTGAAACATTTATGACAGAGAACGATATTATAAGTTGATACGAAACACGACCAGAATATCTAGAACTGCGCTTCTGTGACGAAATGTAGGTCGTTCTGCCGCCCATTTGTTCGCAAGCTTCTAGGCTGGATGAGTGTCATATCACAAGACAGTAAGTTCTCCACGTTCATTGGCAGCCAGTGTAAGGACAGACTGTAATATAATGTACTTATTGTTTTGTCACAATTACGAATGCTGTCAGATCACTAAGCAAACGTTAAAATATTATTTTTAACATTTTAATTCACCTTTTTTAAAAAAGAGATACAACACATAATATGAGTGTTTGTATCGTACTAATTCCTCCTTTTTTAATATTATCGATATATCAATTAACTTTAAAATTTCATGTGAGCCTAATAAATTTGAAATTATAATCTCAATGCCTTGGCACACAATTATGAAAATTACTAATTTTTGCCTAACTTACTATTTTAATGTAGCTGTGGTACCAATTTTTCTGGGCCTTACAACCGCGCATCTGAATGTTAAATCCTCCGAGTGTGTTTCCTTCTGTAAACTAATAACCTGTATGGAATGACGAAGAAGTAACTTGGTTGCTAAGTGTGACTGTACACGATAGTCTAGATACATCGAAGTCGGTATCGTCCTAGTTGGTTACAATTAGTCAAGTGAATGCACAGAACACGTGTAAGTTATACAATAGTCCGCTTAGACACCCTCACACCCTCACTTAAACTGTAAATTATGTTCAAAGTTACTCTTATCCCTCAAATTTTATCCCCTTGCCTTAGGTTTACCTCTGATAGAAGACTGTGGCTTTTTATCGGCACTCCCGTTTTCTCTTAACAAATCTCAACACTGTTCTAAAAAAAAAAAAAAAAAAAATTTAAAAGCTGTCCCCGCAAAATGTGTATGTTTGTTATCTTACAATACGCCTGTTACTTAGCAAATGTAGATGTAGTAGATACGGTACATTATGTGCAAGCAAACTAGGCAAGAAAGGAAACACCATATATACGTGAGAAGTGAGCAACTTTATTATGTAGCATATGGCACAATACACAATTCTATATTTTACAACGTATTGCGTCCAGTACGGCGGGTCGCGACTGACTGACTCCTGTGTCCCTTCTCCCCGGCACTCTGGGAGGTCTGGAATGTTCCCAGGTCCGGCCTGGCGGCCGTGGGTCTGAAGTCGCGGGCCATAGAACTACCTGCTAGCCAGCACTTGCCATCACTACCGGATGTTGTTGCAATCTGCTGGCGTCGCCGGGGGGCTGGTCATGGTGGACTGGACACCTGCAGCTGATGGATGTGTGCCTTCACATCACCCCCCTGCCAGTGATGGACACACGTATTGAAAAACCACCATGGAGGCGGTCAGGAAAATGGACCTACCGACTGACCTTGTAGCAAGCGATTGTGGTTGGGGCAAGTGGTCTGCCGGTATGGCAGGTGGTGTCAGGGTAGGCTGTACATTTAGCAGCGGTGGTGCGGCCTCATGGAGGAGACAGTCATTGGCGGTGTAAGCCAGTTTGAGGCGATCGATGGAGATGTTGACATGTCGACCATGCATTTGGAGTGTTGCAAATTTAGGGGTACGGCTCAGAACTGGAAATGGACCTTCCTTAGTAGGCTGTAGGCTCCCCTTCAGACCCTCGCACCATACAAAGACCTCTGTGGTCTTTGAAAAGTAAGGGCTTCCGGTCACTGTGGTGTGTACCTCCAACAGGACGAATTTTTGCTGTTGGAGTTCCTTAATCAGGTCCTAGGTATCCATATGTTGGGACCTGGGGTGAGGGGCTAGGAACTCACCTGGGAGGCGCAATAGTTGCTCGTACACCAAGTCAGCAGCGGAAGCACGGAGGTCCTCTCTCCAGGCTGCTCTGATGCCCAACAAAACCGTGGGTAGGATGTCGACCTATCGCTCCATTATGTGGCAACGTATGGCTGCCTTGAGCTGCCGATGCATTCGTCCCACTGAGGCATTCGATATGGGATGGAAGGCAGTAGTCTTAGTCCGGTCATCTCTGTCAGCTTGGCAAGGTCTCTGAAAAGCGATAACTTGAACTGCCTTCCTTGATCTGTAGTTGTCTGCAGTGGGGCGCCAAAGCGTGCGATCCAAGAGGAGTAGAACACTTCTGCGATTGTGGAGGCCTCGATGTTCTCGACTAGGGTGGCTTCAGGGCCATGTCAAGGTGGACATGATCAAAACGAAAAGGACGTATAACAGATCCCACAGGTGCAGAGACATGGTGGAAAATGTTGGCACACTGCCAAGGTAAGCAGGCACAATCCCATTTCCGGCAGTCGGACTTAACAGACAGCCGTACAAACCGTTGAGTATCTAACCTGAGAGTAACATTTATGCCTGTGTGGGTCAGCTTGTGGATCATGTCGAAGGCAGCATGGCGGAATGGGGCAGTGAGGAAAGATCTGGCTGTTGGTTTTGTGACATCTCAGTAGATACTGAATGACGACTCAGGCAACTTTACCTGTTTCAGCTGCAGACCGGAATCTTGCTGCAGGAACTGCTGCAACTCAGTGTCTATAGCCTGTGACGTGGCGAGCGCCGGGTAATCAATTGATGCAGCAACGGTTTCGACCCGAGACAAGGTATCCACCACCACATTGGCCGACCTAGATATGTGTCGGATATTTGTGGTAAATTGGCTAATACAGTCCAGGTGTCAAGAGTGGCGAGGTGGGCACTGTCTGGGTTCTGGTTCAATGCGAATATGAGGGGTTTGTGACCATGAAAACTGTGAAATCTCTACCCTCGACCATGTGACGAAACTTTTGAATAACTGAGTAAACAGCGAGCAGCTCATGATCGTGAGCCCCGTATTTCTGCTGTGCGGAGTTGAGTTTTCTGGAGAAGAAAGCCAGAGGTTGCCATGTATTGTGCACATATTGATGGAGCACTGTTCATATAGCTTAGTCTGAGGCATCAGTCATCATAGCTAGAGGGGCCGACGGCTCGGGGTGTGCCAGCAGAGCTACTTGAGCAAGCTGGATTTGCACTCCTCGAAAGCCTTTTTGCTATCGGGTGTCCACACCAGAGGGACATAGCCCTTCACATCGCTGTGGAGGAGCTCGTGCAGCGGTTCCTGGACTGTGGCAGCCTGTGGAAGGAAGCGCCGGTAGAAGTTCAACATCCCAGTGAATTTGCGCAGTTGCTTAGCGGTCGTTGGCTTACTGTAGTTCTGGATGGCAGCATCTTTCTCCAGAATAGGTCGGGTACCGTCCGCCGAAATGCAGTGACCCATGAAAGTGGCTTATACCTCCCCAAATACACATTTAGAAGGATTTATGAGGAGGCTATACATTTGGAGAAGTGTGAAGAGCTCTTCGAGATGGCAAGGCAAGAAAGGAAACACCATATACACGTGAGAAGTGAGCAACTTTATTATATAGCATATGGCACAATACACACTTCTATATTTTACAACTTAGTATGCCCAGTACGGCGGGTCACGACTGACTGATTCCTGTGGCCCTTCTCCCCGGCACTCTGGGAGGTCTGGAATGTCCTCAGGTCCGTCCTGACGGCCGGGGTCTGAAGCCGCGGGCCATAGAACTACCTGCTAGCCCGCACTCGCCATCACTATCGGATGTTGTTGTAATCTGCTGGCATCGCCGGGGGCTGGTCGTGCTGGACTGCACACCTGCAGCTGGTGGCTGTGTGTCGCCACGGCAGGACTAAGTATAATAAAATAAAAGGGGGTTGGAAAAAAATACTTTGTGTGGATTTACACGCTTGTGTTATCGAATTCTTCTTAGCGGCTAACATGGTTTTGATTGGGCTTGACATATAGTGATAATTTAGTCAACATTTTCGGGAAATCCCCCAAAAAAACATTCTGAAATTTTCGTTAAAACTCTGTGAACATTATTTTGATGAAACCATAATTCGGGAAAATATTTGTATACAGTGTTTCTTTGAAGTTTTCTACTTTTTCTCAAAATTAACATGTTTTTTCCCACACCTGTTTTTTACTCTCTTATTCAACGTTTGGTCTCACTCGCTCAATTTTTTCTTGCACTCCGAAAGGTTTAAAAAATGTCGTCTTCCCAACAGCAACAACAATATTTAGGTTGTGTTGTTTTTTAAGTAAACCATGAGTAAATAGTTATTATAACACAAGTATTAGGCTTTATCTTCGACATATGCGGTCCACTTATTCTGTGTACCACATGTTCTTCTAAGTCCAAACAAGACATTTCTTAGTGATATAAACACCAAGGCAGTCGAGTTACTGGAGTAGTTAATGACAGATAAGACAGACTGTTACATATCGATAATGCACTTGGCATTACAGAAGCTCATATTTGGACAAATGTGATCCTAGGTATCGAGTGATATTTTTTCTGTCCTGGAAATCTGGTCAGTGTCTGTGTGTTTTCTAGTAAATTATCATATTTACACGGCTACGTTACAGTCTCTTTATTTAATATGCAGGCTATTTAAGAAAATAATATTTATGAATCTGAAAAAAATATTGCATTCAGTAATAAAGAACGAAATTTATTTATTGAAAAATAGTGTTTTTCTTGCCTTATGCTGTATTCATTTAGCACAAAAAAAATATACGTCCAAAATGAGTTTCATTGCCATTTACATATTTTAAAATTTTTCTAAGATATGTACTGTACATACATTTTATATTTATTAAGGATGGGGCTGAATTCGACCGACAAACTTCGGGTGGTGATTCCATATGAAAAAAAACAAGTAGAAAGTATACACTTTGTACTTAAAACTAATATTAAGGGCGGTATGTGCCCTGAAACACGCAATTATTTAAGAGTATTTTTGGAAAATAATGGAAATGAAGAGGCATTTAATGATAACAAGTTGAGCATCGTTTCATACCACCAAGACCTCGAAATACACAGTAGAAAGACATCAATACCTTGCACCCTAATACAAAATACTAGGGCGGCTACCATTTTATTATACACGCCATTTTTCTACCAGCAGGAATTATAGACTTTTAATACCGTGTATTACAAATACGTAATACGTTAATACACATGTAGCTATGAAATAATTTGTTACTTCTTGTTCTGTAACCTTGTTTGTAATGCCGTCATTCAACAATGTTCCTTCATTATTGTCAACGAGCGATGTGGTGCAAGTGTATCACGTTGCACACGTATTATGGAGTGTACG
The DNA here is from genome assembly GCA_003012365.1 of Medauroidea extradentata. NCBI lineage: Eukaryota > Metazoa > Arthropoda > Insecta > Phasmatodea > Phasmatidae > Medauroidea > Medauroidea extradentata. Next base: position 21,911 of record PNEQ01020022.1, read on the forward strand.
GGTTCGAGTCCCGGCCCCGCTTATCCTTGTTTCTGTTTCCCATGGTTTCTCGAAATCCTTCCAGGCGAATGCTGCGATGGATTCATTCATATAGATCATGGCCGATTCCTTTCCCGGTTCTCTGACATCGTTGAGTTCTTTGTGTTACCGTCTCTATTGATCTTAGCCGCCGATGAGATGTTAAACCTCATTTCCTTTCCATCCCTCAAAGTTGAAGCAGCCTACAATACAAACGTGTATATGGTATTGCCTACATACTAGGAACTGTCTTATTGCGGCCCACACTTACTAAGAATTTTACACGAAAACGGTTGGTCCTACGCGTTCACAACAAGGCGACCTTTTTCACTTTTGACGTGCTTCTCTAGTAGAAAACTGCATTAATAAGAATTGTGTGTAAAAATGGTAGCCGCCCTAGTCTTTTGTATTAGGGTGGAAGGTATTGATGTGTTTCTACTGTGTATTTCAAGGTCACGGTGGTATAAAACAATGTTCAACTCGTTATCGTTAAAATCATCTTCTGTTCCATTATATTCCAAAAATACACTTAAATATTTCCGTGGTTCAGGGCTCATACAGCCCTTACTATTTGTTTTAGGTACAAAATTTCCCCAATTTGGTCGGCGATGTTCAAATGCTCAGATAATTTTGTCAGGTAAATTATTGAAGACTTAATTCTTCAGGCACACTGGCATCAATAGCTAGTTCATTTTGATGTTTGAAAGTCTACTGGTCTCTTTTGGCACTTAGCTCCGTTAGTGTTTCCACTCTACACACACACACACACACATATATACATATATATATATATATATATATATATATATATATATATATATTATTTTGAAAGTCTGTTCATTCCCAAATGAAACATTATAGTTTTTAATAAGTACGTAATGCAAAATACGTTTTTGTGGCATACGAAAAAAAAGTTAAATTTTAATGCTATTCAAAATCAGACAGTTAATTTGTTTTGTTATTTAGGTCACAACAAATTTGCTTGAATTTTAAACTTTTATTTGATGAAACTTCGGAAGGTGAATATAGTCAAATAGAACACTGTAACGTTATATATACAAAATTATGAATAAAATGTGAGCTGTTATTTTTTACCAAATATAATGATGAACAAACTTTTTTTTAAACAGCTGTAAATAAAAATGCTGCAAAATGGTAAATAAAAAACCATCAGAACTGTCAAGTATATAGTCAGAGTTAAGTAAAGTTGACGTGTAACACTCTAGAAACTAGGCAAACGTTACATTCCTTGACGGTAAATTACAAAACAGTCCAGGAAAAATGTAAGTGTAATGTGAAAGGATTTGATTGAACAATTAAACGTGAAATTAATATTAAATGCTTGTCGAAAACATACACATGATATTATTTACTTTGCTGTCAGATTTTCATCTCTTATTTTTCCATAGATGTATTAGATTACATTCCTTTGTGAAAATATTTAAAAAATTTAGTGAATATCCTTTAAAATCATTTTTTAAGTACAAATAAATTTGAAACTAAAACTTGTAAAGCTACCTCAAAGATAGGAATGATGTGTGTATTGAATGTAAGAAGCAAAATATTGTTACGATGACAGTTAACCTGTACGATGTGGCAAGACTGCACGTAGAATATCCTCTCGTGCGCATCAAATCTAGGGATATTTTCCTAAGATGCGTCATGTAAACGTACAAACATGATTGGAATGCACGGGATTTTACCCTGCGCCCATAATTTACAAGTCATGACAGAAGTAGTAATATATATATATATATATATATATATATATATATATATATATATATATATATATATATATAGAGCTTAGGGGACTAACTACATAGCTATGTTGCCACACTGTGCACATAAAATGTATTATATTATTACATTTTGCCACTGACATATTCGTCTTCAATTTAAACCAGGATTCGCATGGTGTGTTTATTATGCGTTTGTTTCTAGACATCTTGTATGTATGTGTGCATGTATATACACACATATACAAACACCAAATAAAGGTCAATAAACAATAGTGAGTTGCACTCATTACCACTGTTTTTAAACAAACACGCAAATTTTCTAAGTGTGTTGTTGAATGTACAGGAAATAAATCAACAACTTTTACTAAATAAACAGTTATTGCAATTATGATTTGATGAACCAATTGAATCACAACAAATTTTTTTTCAAATTCAATACTTTCCACATTTGCGTTTACTTCATAATAAAAATTATGTAAAGGGCTAGTCATATTTGTTACAGGTGAAGTGAAACTTTAGGAATGCGGCTTCTCTCATTACTGCATCTAGTGATGGTAACATCAGTTGGAGCCAGGATCCTGCAAGACACCACAGACAGAAGCCAAGATATGCAGTTCGTCAAGGAAGCGATGTATATAATAGAGAGTCATGTGAGAGACATTGTAGGAACAGTAGTGTACTGTGATGACGTCAGTATCATACATGACCTCACACTCAGCTCTCTACATACATCAACAATGCCAGTGTATGTCCTCAACCAGGCAGCTCCCTGGAGTGACAACATGCCCAGACACAGTGCAGCGTTTATAATTATGTCTGACAGCGACGATGTCAACTTGTTTATGGAGTATTTAGGTAATGTGTCTTTATTATCTGTATGGAACCCTCAGGCACGAGTTATATTGTTTGACACTAATACTACTTATGATCACATTGATATTACAGCACCTTTGCTGATTAATAGTTGGAAGGAGTATGAAACGCTGAATGCATTAACGCTTACAAAAAAGCCATACAGTAGTAAGTCAGGAGAATTAGTCTCGACTAATTGCTATAATCCATTTCTTGGAAAAATCAATTCTGTACACATGCCGATCTTCAGCAGTGATTGTGAAAAATTGACACTAGATGTAATGGGGTATCCTGTTACATGTCGTGCATTTGAAATTCCTCCATTTATTTATGAAGTGATTAAGTCAAACAAGGAGAAAACAGTAGGAGGAATTTTAGGTGATGTTCTTCATACTGCAGCAAAGGGCATAAATGCAACTATCATCAGCAATCGCAGTTCATTAACAGAACACTCCGGATGGGTTCTCCCCAAACATTTTAATAACACATATGATATTCCTAAACCTTACGCTTTTCTCCTGTCAAATAATTTGAGAGAAGCGTTTTATCCGCTCATCGTTGATAAAATTGTTCTGATAGTTCCGAAGGCACAGCAGATGCCAGAATGGATGAATGCCCTTCTGCCTTTTTCATACCAACTATGGATATTGTATCTCTGTTCTTACTTTCTCATTCTGTTTTTAGTAAGGCTTTATTATTATTTCACTGGAACAGAATCTCAAGCATTATTACTCGATTTAGAAATATTTCGATTATATTTCCTTGGAGTTTCTTACTACAGAGTTACAGCCACAAGTTTTAGACTTTACCAAGTATTTGTAATGATGTTCAACATAGTGTTGAATAATGCATACACAGGGTCGTTTACGAGCTACCTGACGGTACCCCAGTACTACAAGGACATTAACAGAATTTTCGACATAAAGGATACAGAATTGTTTGTTGGAGTTGCAATGACGTATGGTTCCGATTTAGAGTTGGACTTTTCCGATATGTTTCTTGATATACAGACTGGTAAAGACGAAATGTCATATATTTTGCTACAACGTGGGACTCCAGTTGAAACGGTGCAAGACGGATTACGCACTGCTATATCTCACAGGAATGTAAGTGTTCTGTATTTTCTGACTGGGGCACAGTTGGAAGTTGGCAAGTCCATACATTATTTAGGGAATCGACCTTTGTTGCATATAGTAGAAGATTATGTAACTGCCTTGTATATGGTTGCAGTTCCACGGAAAAATTTTCCTTTAGCAACATATATAGATCATACTTTACTTGCTATGAAGCAGTCGGGCATATATGACAAAATTTTTAGAAGTAACTCTCAATTATATTCTAAAATTGTGAGGAATGATGAAGAAGTAATACCTCTTGGCTTGAAACATTTGCAAACATTTTTTATTTTACTTTCTATTGGGTACCTTTTCAGCTCCGTGATGTTTGTGTGGGAGGCGGTAAGTATTTGAAAATATAAAATTCATATCTGCTTCTTATACACAGGTTATTATATAATGAAATATTTATTTAATTTAAGTAATTTAATTACGTTTAATTCTGTAACTAAAGCTACGCTACTATCAGCATTACATTGTTTAAACTCTAAGCTAGTAACACATACATTTTCTAATGTTCTCGTCACATTTACGTTTCATTTCGTGTTGATTATCTGAAATTAATATACGTTTTATTAATGTGTCATCATTATGTTGTAAAAATAAACCCTTGATATTTAACCTTTGTAAAAGTACATACAAAATTATGTTCGTTTGTATTTTCTTAATCATTTATTTTAAAATAAAATAAACTATAAACGTATATTAAACATGAAAATATATGACGATTTGCGGCACTTATTTTGTTACCACAGCACTTTTCTCGCATTCAGCAAAAGGATTATGTATATATGTGTGTATATATATATATAATTTTTTAACTGATTTTTGTGCCACTTAACAGTCATAGCCAATAATAGAGTAACACATAGAAAAGCGTATTGTATTACAAACGACATACATACAAGTGATTATTACAAAAAAAAAAAAAAAAAAAAAACTTAAACACCCAAATCGACAGTACAAACACGAGAAAAGGAAAGATATTAACAACAAAAGAGAGGGGATTGAATCTACTATGATAATTACCAACAACCAGTCTAGGATGAGTGTAACTGAAAAATAATTTCAACTTTTATAATGTGTTGATCAATTTCGGGATGTGATTTTCTTTCCAATGACGGGGTCAAAATTACAGAACGATTTATAGAATATATATTTTAATTATATAAATTTCTTTAGCTGTACCAAAAGTACCACTACTTCTATGGTTGTAATTTAGAACTCTAAAACAGATATATTTACTAATGGCAGAACATTAGTGATGTGAAAGAAATGAATTGATTATAAATAAAGCATCACGTGTAGAATGTCTTGTCTCTAAATTGTGACTTTCGTACTTGTTTAGCTCACTGCTGTAGTGAAAGTTATTATTGTTAGCTGAGAACATGTTAAATATAATTTTAATACATTGCACTGTAACTATTCCAGTCTCCTAGAACAAGTTGCTGTAATAGAGTTGAAGATTGCTGAACAATATTCTAATTTTGATCCTACGTACTGAAGAACAATACAAACAAAGCAAGGAGTCCGGCGGGGTTGTAGGATATGTAATTAATTTGATTAAATCTAATATACGTACAGATCTATTAAAAAAGTTGTCCACATGATGATGAAAGTAAAATTTGCAGTCAAGTTTCACTCCAAGATCACGAATATAATCTACTCGCTTAATTTCATGTTTTAAAATGAAGTATTTGCTTGTAATAATATTGTTAATGAAATGAATACAATTATTTTCTAAATTAAGAGACATCTCGTTATTTAAAAATCAATTATATACTGCAAGAATGGCAATATGTAGATCGTTATAGTCTAATCACTCCTACTGCTAATGTTTTTAAATTTTTTCTTCGAGTCATCAGCACAGATGATTGGTTTAGAACTATTTACGACATGACATATCATTAATAAGATATTACAAAGTAGAGGCAACAAATTACCTCCTAGTGTAACACCCAATGAATAGTGATACGAAGTGGAAAACTTTGTTTGGAATCTTACCATGAACATTCTATTTGAAAAATAATTAGCAAACCATTAAATATATTTTGAGTTTATGCCTAAATCAAATTATTTTTCAAAATTATTGAGTGCTGACACGTGTAAAAGGCTATTTTTTTTAAATCAAAGTATATTACATAAATTTGGTTACTATATGTAACATTTCCATTTCCATTATTTACAAAACTAAACAAATTAGTATAAGTAGTTTTACCAACTTGAAATCCGTGCTGATTATTTGATATTTTGTTTTTAGAATAAAAGTTTAAATGTTTCTGAAATTGTTTTTTCAAATACCTTCGAAAAGTTACACAGCAAACATATATGGGGTATGAATGGTATGATTACTGCTTTTTACATAAAATTGGATATGAATTGTAATTAAAACGTTAATAATAAATTTGAGCCAATGTGGGTGTAAATGTATCAATACAATTTCTATAAAGAAATTCTGTATTCCGTCAATTCCCGTGGGTTTGGTGTCCTTAAGTCTTTTAATATCCCATATGACTAAATTATCTTATACTTAAGGAACTGATAAATTAAAATAGTTTAATTGATTGTCTCTTTGTTTGTGATGTCACTCGCTTTGATGTACACCCGTAAAGTAGTTATCAAACATATTAGTAAGAAGTTCAGGATCCTCAACCAAATATCCGTTAGATAACATGGTTACTATATTTCGTTGTCTTTATATATTTCCAGAATTTACATGATTACTGTTCAATTTGTCGTTAATACTAGCTTGATATTTCCGCTTATCAGGTTTAACTTTTTCTTTAACTAATTTTCACATCTCAGAAAAACGAGAATTTTGCTCAATTGTTTTGTGTTTTTGGTATAACCTAAACAGACGTTCTTTAAGTTCTAATAATTTGGTAAGCTCTTCAGAAAACCACACTGGATATTTGGTTTGTGAAAATTTCGTTACTGGTATGACTGATTTTTAATTGTTTGTATATTTTGTGTAATGTACTCCAACATGTCGTTAACGTTGTGTATATTATAAATAGGATTCCAGTCAAATTTTTTAACTGCCAAGAAGAGTGAAAGACAGTCACCTTTACAATAATTACGAATGGAATAAGATTGGTCGGATATCTCAGCATGTGCAGAACCAATATTACAGTAGCTTGCTAAGGCACGATAAGTAAGCGAGATATTTTGGTCAGCGCTTAACTTCGAGATCCTTAGCGCTGGCGAGGGGTGATATGAGGTGAGTATGGAGCAGGGCCGGAATGAATGGGCGGGGGAAACGGGAGATCCCCGAGAAAACCCGCCGACCAACGGCATCGTCCGGCACGATTCCCACATGCGAAAATCCGGGGACCAACCCCAACGGGAATCGAACCGGATCGCCTTGGTGGGAGGCAGGATGACAATCATCTCCATTAACAAGAGGGTTATCATAAAAATAACTTCGTCAAAATAAATATTTGAGAAAACAAGAAAAAGCAGTTCATAAAATAACTTAGTAACAATAAATTGTTCTAAATTTAGAAGATTATTTTTTTCAAGAAGTGCGTTCCCTTTTTGCTTGTTGTAAAAATTTTACGATATTATGTGTATGGGAACTAGTAACATAAAAGTCACCCACTATTACTATTTGATGTGAGTAACTAGATAGTTCGGAACCTATAAAATAAAATAAATTAATTCTTTACGTGTAGTGGTGGCAGTAGATAGATATTCCCAATAAAAATTTTATTTTCGTTATACATTGATATTTTAACCCTTATTTCCTCAATGTTGTCAGATATAAATTCATATTTCTGAATGATGTGGGTCAATTTTAAACAATTAATAGCTCCTCGAGAGAGACAGGTAATTACAGGATATCTGTCTTTACGAAATATGTAATATTTTTCAGGAAATTAATGAGAACTAACACAATTCTACTAAACCATTTTTCAGTTAGGCAGATTATTGATAGGTTAACACTGTTAGAGTTTTCAGAAAACTTTGTTGCTTTAGTTCGGAAACACTTTACAATTTGATAATACAGATGTAAATCATCCTTACCGTGTAGCATTTGTAGTGTGCATAACTAATTTGCGGCATCTCTGATTGCCTCCTGGGATTGGTTCATGGTAGATGCTGAAGGTTCTACCTGCTCCGAGTTATCCTTACATTTAAGTAATTGTTAATTTTGTAACCTTCCATTAAATGGATTAATTAAACAGCCAGAAGGCCAAAAACACGTTTTGTAAATTCGATCATTAACTTCCCCAGCAACCGCCGCACAGAATGATCAGTGTGAGTCAAATGTTGTTTTTAGTCAGTTACTTTGAGTTTAGCGACCTTAAATTCAATATTTATATACGTATGTTATAACATCAGTTTCTTCTACAAGCGGGGCAAAACGCGATACAAAAATTACTTTGTACGTGGGTGAACTGTTTTTGTAACTGTTCTGAGGTTCATGCTGTTGGACGCCAAGTTGGATTTTCTTTTTCATCGTGGCTGGCCTGCTCCATGCTGACCCGGAATATTCCTGTGACAGTTTCCGCCTCGATGCACCTCGACGAACACATCCTCGTCAGCAGATGTAGCCAGCTGCGTGGACTTGCTGACGTCAGACGATTGCCTGAGTGTGTTGCCGTGTTGCAACAATGGAGGTATTAGTCTATGGAGTGGAAGCCTTTGAGCAAATTTGAAGCCGGCCAACAGACGACGTTTAAATACAAGGATAGAGCTAGTGGTGGTAAAAACATGTAAACATAGCATTGAGCTGAATGAAAATGTTTTAGTTTTTTGTTAACTACACATTATGGTGAAAGTTTGTGCAGCTCTTGGCCTTACAAACAGATTCTATCGTTGCGGAGGATTATCTTTGTACAGGTAAGAAACTTTTATTTAAATTCATCAAGTTTATAAAGTACATATACACAGTAAGAGCTAATTCGGTTTTTTTTTTTATATTTCTGAAGCAATTGTAAACTGTTGTGTGCGATTCAAATAGAGAATTTGCGCGGATTTTTGTAAAAAAAATATATATAATTACATTGCTTCCTGCTATTGTATTACCACCCAAAATATGGCGACTCATGAAAAATAACGTCCTGCGCATGCGCAGTTCGAAAATGTTCGAAAATGATCGGCTTCACACGATTGTCATTGGAATGTACGGCAGATGCCACTCCATAGACTAATACCTCCATGGTTGCAACTTTGAATATTGTCCCCTTGGACGGTTGTTACATTGAGGCGTTGTTCTAGTAGCTCTGACATCAGTCGGCGAGTTGGAGCTGTTCGTAGTGACATGACCATACGATTTCCTTTTTTTCTTAACTTTGTCCCTCACTTGTTACAGAACAGTGTGCGCAACACTTTCACTCACTTGTCTGCACCATTTCACACACAGTCTCGTTTTCTTCTTAATTTCTCTGACTGTGTTTGTAAGAAAGTCCGTATTTTCCGTTAATATTTAAAACATTTAGGCCGGTATTCCTAAACGTTTTTATTAGGGTTTGGGTTCAGGAAACTACTTATTCATGACTAATCTGTGACATTTGTTTGCCCCAATATAATTACGCATGCACAATACGCTTAGCCCTATAGACGACTACACGCTTTACAACGTATTTTCCCGTTTTCTCTATGAATATAGTTTTTCATAATAAAATATATAACAAAAACAAAAACAGTCGAACCATATAGAAAAATGAAACTTTGTGCAGCAGGAATACTTAATAATAACCCAATAGTCCAAAATCAACAATGTTTTTATTTTCAAAGCATTGCAACATACGTACATTTTTTCGGACAGTTTTATGTAACAGATTTGGTAGTTCAGACGCTAAGGCGTCAAACCGGTAGTTAATTTATTCGGGTTTGAATCCAGGTCAGTCCGAATTTGTTTTGTAATACATAGTATAATAAGTTTAAAAAACGAAAGTAATGTTTATTTCCATAAATATAGTTACTAAGCATTAAAAAACACTCAAAAATAAAATAATAAGTTGACATGAATAATGAACCATTGTTGATGAATAAATATTCCCCCTCCCCCCTGTAAATTGTAGTCAGTAGGGCCTATTTGAGAAAACCACGTCTAGTGTACAGAATTTAATGACTAATTTTTTTTGTTCTTAGTGCTCAAAATCGAAAGAATATTGGACGTACGATCAATTAGCACCTTTATTAAACCGGCCTACTTAGAAAATATACAAATGCAATTGTTATATACTGTTGATTTAAACACATATTATGAGGTACGATACTGTTAACTTACATTCAGAAATTTTGACTACGTTGTTATTTACAACATTCCAATATTTTTTTATTAATTTCTGAAATAAAGTTTTTACTAGTAAAATAATATTAAAATCGTTTATAATGTTATGTTAAATGAAAGTTTGTGAAATAGTGTTTACGGTACATTAACCTATAAAAACATATAAATGTAGCTATAACGGGATGTTTCCAAAACAGCTAGCATGGTACAAATACAGTATTTAAGCATTCAAATTTTTAAAAATAGCTCTATTTTCATGCCGTTGTAATTCAAAATTTTGTTAAATATATAAATAATAATTACACATTCGTACAAGTCTAATTCAAATAGTTGTTTGTACGATAGAAAATCTGCTCGCTGGTTCTGTGACTTGTGCATACAGATGATAGAACATTTAACAGGCGCGCCAATACCGCTTGTTACGTAACGTTTCTTTTTTTCTGTCCTTTGTCGAGAGGAAAATCTCAAGGCAAGTGATCACATTAAACAAAACTACAGTTTTCAGTAAATACTCGTTCACTAATTTGCGAATGATATGCTCATATTTCGAGAAAGTACAAGCTCAACTAATATGACTTCTTTCCTCAATTTGGTGCAAATAAACAAAAAAAAATTAATATTGATCATGTAGATGTAAGCATACGAAAATATATATAATTTTATTCTTCGTTCGATGCTATCATCTAACATAGTGAACCTGCAACTATTGGAACTAATTAAGCCAAAATTTGGAAAATAAAAATTTTAAAATTAAATTTGCTTAGAGTCGACCTAGTTGTTATGGAAAAATTAATAAATTCATGACATGAAATCTTGGAAAATAGAGGACGTTAATTATTATAAACATTGAATCATAAAATAACATTAAATTCACAATTCCCTTCTTAGTTATGAGGGACAAAGTGTATTAATTTAACGTGGTGATAGTTTATGAAAAATATGTCGAAAATATATCCTCAAATTTTTCTGTGAAATAAATTATAGTGGTGGTAATTTTAACCTGAAAAAAAAAAAACACAAAAAGTAATTTCTTCAAATCTGAATAGTGGCAAAATAATTGAAGTTCAAATAGTTAATTTTATTAAAAGAAAAAAATATTTTGAAGTCAATTTTAAACTGCAATTCGTTTCACAGAAACATTGAAATTACATTTTCGATTTATTTTATCATAAATTTCTCCACACGGTACTAATAAAATATATCCTGATTCGTCCAGTGTTTACAACTGAATATGATATACTAAAAATACGTTAATATCAAACATATGTACCGAGTTTTGTGATTTCCAGGGGCGTGGTTAGTGTAGATAACTCACGTGATCAAGAAAACATAGGTACTCACATTGCCAGCATTTTGATAGACTAATGTAAATAACGCATGTCTTCAAACAATTAGTTTTAAATATCTCATGCAAAAAAATTTAATTCCCAACATTATGAAAATATGAATAAATTACATAAAAGCCAAATTAACTAAGTGTACTATACTATACTTTTATCAAGTTTGATTATATTCGCTCCGTATATTCGATTTTTTTTAATGTGGAGGAGAAATTGAGAAACACACAAACAGGCAATTGAGAGTAGGCTTAAAGAAAAGGAAGAAAAACCTTCGAGGTCCTGTATACGCGTGCAAGTCATTATGGTAGCCGTTTGCCCAGGTCACCGAGCTGTGTGCCGCGATCCAGCCGTTACCAGATTATTCGAAAACTACTCAACGCACATGAGTGATAGCTGATTAGGAATATTATTCAAAGAATGCTACACGTGTGTATACAAACTACAGGTTCACCAGTAATCACTAAAGCTTGTTGTCAAGCGGCCAAAATGGCAAAAATTTATGGATTTTTGCGGTGCTTTTTGAGCACTGAAATCTTGGTAAATAATCTTCTATATAGGATACAGACGTTTACAACTCGCTTCTATCGTCAAAATTACATTTATGTCTCGTAGAGGTGTGTTGTTGGCGAGAAGACCGCACGGCAGTTAGTTACTTGCGCCTAGAGGCTAGGGTAATGCGTGATGCGTGTACATTCTCGACCTTACAGCTTCCATATTTCAAGATCTCGAAACCAGAAAAGACGTCTACCCAGATAGCAACTTAAAGAAGTGAACTTAATTTTTTTTTTTTTAATTTTCACAAGTGACCTTCATTTTATTCTATATACTTAAATTTCGTAAGTTATGTTAGGTACTTAATAATCTATATTACTATATTTATAATTACTTCAAGTTTAATATAATTTAAAATGTAATACATTACGTTATATATGTAAAAGATAAACGTATTTTTATTAAATAACTTTTCAAAGTTACTGCTACTTGTTCTATAAAAAAGCACTGCCCAGCGTCACCTTCATTTGTTTATAGCCGCACACGGGACGGCAAATAATAAGCCGTGACTTATCCGATACCATTTCAGGGCGTTTAGGAATACGAGATGGTAGCACATATGTAGTACTTTGTGTTTGGGAATACCGGTCTTATTTGACACTTTATTTGTCAGCTACTACGAGAACAGAAACAACACACCGGGAGCTGAAGAACACATCCCCACGATGTGGTTGTTGTCGGTCAGAAGCAGTGAGAATAGCCTCGCTGGAAATGAGCATGAAGACAGCAACCGGAACACGTAGGTTAACTTTACTTTTTATATTTATTTGGAAACACCCCTACCTTGCATCTGTCGGGAGTGACGATAGGAGACATTAATGAACTAACTTGATTAAATGTAACTGCTGACAATCAAGACGTCTGGAAAGGAATTTAAGATATGTTACATATTAAGTGTTGTTAGGTGGAAAATATTAAATACAGTTAATTGTATTTGTGTCTCCTAAATTAGGGATAGTAATTCAGATATAGTTTCTTTTCTTGTCTTACCAGTTCTAGTAAAAATTTTGTAAATCTTTTATTTTTTGTATTAAATTCTTATTGCGAATTCATAAGTCTTAATTAGTATTTTGATAGCTTACTTAATTTAAAGTACTGTTTACCTCTTACGAATACTCTACTTCTGGAATTTAGCACGCAGCTAGTCGCATTCATGATATAATATTACGTATGTATATAAACAGATATATTTTATACAATGTTTCGTAGGGACTGTATGTGTGGGCAGGAAAGATATATGAAAATCAATAACAATAATGTTAAATGACAAAAATTTGGACAGTGTGGATTCGCTCCATTACTAACAGTACCTACAGTTGATATCGCAAAATCCTTCTAAAATATATATTATTTTTGTTAAAAGAAGCATTAAAACTATAGTGATTTAGAGTGAGAATGGTATCTCTTTATAATTGAAAATATTTCTAAAATATTCCTTAACTTTTCATTGTACCAAAAAATAGAAAATAAAAACTTACGCATGTAATTAGCTGCTATTTAACTCCACACCCTAACAAATTATTTATTTTACTTATTTAAATGGGTCAAATGTCGTTCTGAATGCTACAAGTTAAGTATAATATACGTTAATTAAATGTTCGTTATGAAAGCAATGGCCGAAAATTTAAAACTTGGAAGAGTTCTGTTCAGCAGATATTTACTTGCAAAATAAATGTTTCTCACACACACACTCTGATTCCAAAAAGTTTACATCTTTCATTTTAATTACATAATACTTTGTTTCGTTTCATTACTCGACTAATATGTAACTCAGGCCGGATACATTGATCAGCTATCTGTAAAAAAATTAAAACGGTTCTTTTGTTTGGTTATGTTAAGCCAAAGAGCATCATGAATAAAGCTTTCACCAAAACAAATTACTTCACCAATATGACAGGAAAGAACAGAATGTTTGGGGAAAATGAAACCAAATATATTTCTGTCTTCTACATATTTTGAGCGTGTAGCAAACATGGTACTGCAAGAAGTTGGGCTACAAAATGGCGGAGACTTTGTAAATCTTCTGGCTTGCTCACAAAAGGTAAGTTGTAACTATTAAATAAATTTGACGGTGAACTTCAAGGTATAAAACTGTCACAGTTTTCAATACTTATCAGCTTCGTTGTAAACAGCACTGTCTTAATTATTGTGGCACTCAAAAGCGATAATAATGGTTTACATAAAATAGGCAGCCTGTCGCCTCGGGGGTTGAAACTGACCTAATCTCCACCCGTTGCTCGCGGCTAGTTCGAAAGCCTTCGCAACAGTTACAAAAAATTGTGGTCTGCCTTGGAGATTTATAAGCAAACCCACTGTAACAAAAAACTCTAACTGTTATGAACAGCAGTATTACTCCATGGATAGCATGTTATCCATGGTAGTCTTCTTGTTGATTTTGAAAAACAAGAAATTGAAAATGAACAGAAAATAGCGAGTTTTATTTAATTGATTTCTAGAATAAGTTGTAAAGGGATTCTAGCTTACAATATATATTATTTAATTATACAAGAGAAGTTATAAGAAGGAAATG
>PNEQ01020024.1:0-36195 GCA_003012365.1 Medauroidea extradentata
TACCATTACCCTTAGCCTCCCACTTGGAGTCCAGGGCTTTTGGGCCCCAACAGCCTGAACGCTAGGTAGTCTAACGCCCCACCTAGTGGTTTCTCCTTGTTGCCATCTATCGGAGAATCCATCAAGGCAGATACCCCTTTCCCAGCTCTGAGGAGCCGAGATGCATAGGGCCCGCACGCCAGAGCCTGCATCGGTTCTATCTTAGTTCAGTGTAAATTGTTTCATTCACAAAAATCAGTTGGTTTTTGTTATTAGCATGTTCTCGTAACTTGAAAATTTTGACTTTCACACGCCGCTGTGGGAAAACTATGAGAGCTAAAAAATTGATACAAGAGGAAACTGTAGTCATATGTAACGTCTATAAAACGAACACTATATCGAGGAATTATGAAACTATACATTTTTGCCAGGTGAACGCCCTTAAGTAGCCGCCTGGGTGGAAATGTTTTGCACTTTGGAGTCCTAGTAGAAGCGCGTAACACTCCGAATAGTGACTCCTACGTGCAAAAATCAGGGGACCGACCCCACCGGGAATCGAAGCCGGTTCGCCTTGGTGGGAGGCGAGTGCTCTAACCACAAAGCCAACCCAGTCCTTACCGCTTGAGCAATTCTAGGCCCCGAACGCACAATATATGTCCGTTCAGGCAGCCACCTTAAGTTTACTCAGTAACGGGAAAGATCGGTACTCACATGAATGAAGCCATTCGTGTTACCCACCCGATAGCTGTCATCTTGTTTCAACCTTCGAAATACCCACTGTACTGGGTATTTTTTAGATACATAAATATATTATTTTTACATGTTAGATCTTTTAAACTATTAATATTAGTGAAACATTGTTCATGCCTCTATAATAGTTATGCACTAATTATTTTATTTTTACAGTGGACTATTATATTCATATAGTCATTCATTTGTGGACATTGTATTTTTTTTTAGGATGATACACACTTCTTAACTCAGTAGTTTATTGCTCTTTTTTTTTCTTCAATGTGTATACACCTTTACGTCTGTTCAACCCCACTCGGCAGCGTCGAAATAACTGATGTTAATTCAGTACCTTACTCATAAAGGTGAACATGCAAATACGCCTCCTGTTTTATTCCTCACTCTTATTACTCCTTAGCTGGAGTTCCGGACGAATCGATTGGAAAACTAGTCATGGCCTTCAGCCTTGAAGGTAAATTTCCTTGTACAAGGAATCATTCGTTCCCTCTCCTCATTCCTTCTTCAAAATCCCCCTCCTCCCAACCCCCTTACATACATAGACTTTGTCGGCGTATCCTTGACCGCAGGGCAAAAATAGAGATAGTAGACAACAACTCGCCTAGCAATTGTTGCCACTATACGTCTTCATAGAGCTAATAAACCCAATCAACTTTACAATTACTCCCTGTGAGAATCCACTAATCATGATCGCCTCTTTTTCCTACGTATACTTTCGAACTGCCTCGAAGCGAACGACTTCCATCACTCGGAAATTAATCCATAAGTTTGACTGATGGCGGACGCCGGCAAAGCATGTTTGAAACAAGTTTTTTTTAACAATGTGTCCAATATTGGAAAATCATCAGTTTTTTCCGTCTTCACAATACTGTATCTACGTATACTAATCCGATATATAATTATAAAAAAATAATAAATTAAACATCTCTTTTCCACTTTTATAGCCTGTATTGTGGCCTTCCGAGTCTTCTCCATACTATACTATTTTCCTTTTCTTTTTACATACATAATAACTTATAACTATACTCCCATTATATTTTAAATATTTCTTTTTAAGGAAACCGCTGCCAGGGTTACACAAAAATACAATTTTGGTTTTTAAAACCATGGATAACCTATTAAAATAAATATTAAAATTTGTGCTGGGAATCCGGATGTAGGTCCAATTTTGACTGGTTGTCTTTGCCTAAGATAAAATATATGAGTTAAAATAGATATTTTGTCTTAGTTGCCCACGAGACTACTCCGATACAGGTTTTATGGCCCGAAGGCCAGCACTTCCTTCATCCGCCCGCGCTGCAATCTTACTTGCAGAAGTAATGCACAATACGGCATACTTTTACTCCTCTCTTCGCCTTGCCTCTTACTTCTTCCGTCAAATGTAATTAACTAGGCTTTCTGCCTGTGTTCTCATAAAACCTGTCCTCCTCACCATTCGGAATATGTCTCTGCTTTTCTTTTGGATCATCGGGAAAATGTTAGTATTCATTATGCAAGTCATACCGCTTATCAAATTATTTGAGCTTTTGGCAGATCTTGTTGGCGAACTCGTTCCATGTCACGTGGTATCTTTTCTTCACGCATAATATTTCCCATGTTTAATTCAAGGCCTTCACTCTCAGTCTTATTTTCATTGAAGCCAAGCGGTAATGCCTTGAGTCTTTTGACAATCAAGTGGAACTACAGTCCAAGCTGTGCTGTGGACTTTGCTACAGAGTCGTGCATAATATAGTGGTATTGGCCACATTAACTGCACCGCCTATCACGCACTATAAATGCGTTGTAATGTTCCGCGGAAATACGTTTTATTACGAAACTATTTCACATAAGGCAGACCTTCCCTACTTCGTGATACTATGGCTTCGAACTTCAATAGCAGAAATATGTTAGACATTTAAATTGTAATCTCACTATATATGTGATACGTTGGTCACTTATTGCCGAAACTACGCTAGCCTGATAGTGAATCTGTGTACAGAGCCTTCCCGATTTTGTGAAACCCGCAATGTGATTTATCGCGATATTAAGAGTGCGCGGTAGATAAATAAACTCTGAAAATATCAATTGGTTTCTACGCTTTTTCGAAGTCAATATGGATAAAATACTCAATGACAATACTAGATAATGGTATTTACCAACTTTATGAGTAAATATTTATCCAGAATTACTAATTCGTTACGCGTGATCTCTTGCGCCGCAGTTAAATGCACGAGGATCCGGCGTCAGAGATTGTGCCTCAGAAGTTCGTAGCACTGGCAACTTTTTTTTTTGAACGCTGGCTAAAACCATTGTCTAGGATTGCTATTGTGTAATTTTCGCAAATTGGCTTCAAGAAACCTACCGTTACAGATTAATGCTTTTAGCTTTGAATTATGTACCACGACCTCTTAAGGTATACCACGGTGTATGGTCGGTTGACCCTATGGTAATTGTGCCAGTGTACGTAAAGCAATACTTCCGACAAGAACGGAATGTCACTGTTTATACACCATGCTAATTAAAACAGCTGTTTCGAAGGCATTCAACATAGCTAGAAACGACTTTGTCAGAACTGTATTTCAAACTGTACTAACCGGTTGTATGAAGAACTCAGACAGAAACGAGCACTGAATTTTTCCACAGACTTTCCACCAGGATAATCGTATGGTTACTGCTTAGTCCCATAGTAATTACGCCAAGATTTTTATAGCGTAAAAAAACAGCAAAGTCACCTACGCAGCAAAACAGTTTCGATTCCACAGCAAAATGTTCGTTTAAATAAGAACCACTGCAAAGTTACTTGGCTGGCCGCAAAGAAAATTTTTCTTCAGAATTTTTAGTAATGGTAACAAAAATTGTGTCATTAAGATAATTTATTTGAAATATTCGTGGTGAAGATAATAGTGGTATTTTTGACACAAGCTTGATGTTGAAAAAAAAAATCTTTGCCTCAAAGAAACTTAAATTATCTTAAAAAAACTTTTTTTAAGACAAAATGTGAAACTAAACAGAAGTTTTCCACATTTGCATTCCGGTTAGGCAAAATGTCTTTACCGCAAGCTAAGTACCTTCCCGACAAAATTACTTTGCAGTGGTTCATATTTAAACAAAAATTTACCCTGGCGACTAAGTGTTTTTACTGTACAATGCTCACCATATAATATACATATATTACATACATAACATATCAAACGAGAAAAGTCCTGCATATAATTCGTGGAGAATTTTTTCGACCGAAACGATTAAAAATGTTTTGTTTTATTTTTTCGAAGTATATATCTTAACATTAAATTTTAAATGTTCATCACTGGACATTGAAAAAGAAATTGGCCAGAGTATTCACGTAGTAGTATTTTTCCCCGAAATGTGTTTGTATGACCTAGCTTTAAAAACTGTCAATTCAGATGTTATATTATTAAAACATTTATTTTTGTTTTACACTTGGCGGATACAAGTGTGCGGCACTAGAAAAACTGAACGTCTGTGACTTTTCTGCATCAGAGGTGGGCACTGCCATAGCCGTCTTTAGTAGAAGGTCGCGGCCTTAGATTTGGCAACCCTGCCAGGAAGGGTCATTTTAACACTTATTTTGTCTCACCAACGGCTGTGGCTTCCTCTGACTCGTCGATATGTAGGGCACAATAACGAATCAGGCAAAGCCAATGCCTATGGAGAGTTAGCAGAAGTGTTAATATGTCCTTTCCTGGCAGGGTTGCCAGATCTAGGGCCGCGGCCTACTAAAGACGGTTATGGCACTACAGGTCTTTCTTGGTGCACTCTCTCTTTGTTGGTGATATCTTGGTAGAGTCACGATTTTGTGGCGAAAATATTTTTTGAATCATTCGGTTTGAACGTCTTATGTTCACGTCTGCAGCCCTGCTTCGTGGTCAGTGATTGGATGTTTTATCTCGCACTTGTCTTGCGGTTCTACTGTCACAATATTCTTACTCTGATAATGTTCCTGTTTTTTTTCCTCCAGCGGTCATTTAGCCAGCAATATGAGTCCGTTCGTACGCGTAATGGTTTTACAGTCACGAGTGAAGTCAAGTTTAAGCATAATTACAGTTCGCAAATTATTACACTCGCTCACTTAGTATTTTGAACAGCTTTCTATGTGTATGTACTTGAGGACAGAGTGTACACGGAACCGTGTTCAGCCGACAGGCCGTTCAATTCACCCGGAATTTGTGGTTATGTTGAATGTTTTAGTGTATAAAAAATCATGTACGATCTAGGTTTCAAATACCTTACTATTCCATCAGAGAATTTCCTTTGGCTATTGGCCTGTATATTTGTGAGGAGACATTTTCTTCCGACTGCACCTATCAGACTAGATTTACTCAGACACCGCACACTGTGTTTCGCAGATATGCCCCGAGATACATTTGAGGTTGAAACAATCCCATCAGTGACGTGGGTATGAGCATGCGGTACTTCGAAAAACAACTAATCACAGGATTTTTTTTTTTACTCCCGCGAAATTCAGGTGTACTTAGTAATTTGAAATTTGAGTGTTAGAAAATATCTACTTGTTAAGAGGAAGGAAGGGCTTCTGTGGCCGACCTATAAAACCTGGATAAAAATATTGTTTGGGAGAACTCTATCATTTAAATTGATTTGTTGTTCGCACTGGCAGAATTTGCGACAGCCAGGGATTAAGGGCGCGGTTCACATCAGTTTTCAATATCTTTTTTTTATTTTTATATTTGTACCAGATATATATTTTTTTATTTTAGACATACATTGCAATTAAATCTTCCTCTTAGGAAATTTGTGTATCTCTCATAGTTTTTGCGTAATGATACGTAAACGTCAATGTTTGCACTTTACGGTTTTATGCACGCTACTAAAACCAACTGACATACCAAACCGAAAAAAAATCACAGTGTATAACAATTTTGTATGCCACGATTTGACCTACATAAAAAAAATTAAATATTTTTGTATTTAATAAAAAGTGCCGAATTTTGGAACGAAAATTTAAAAATTTCAACAATTTTTTTTAAAAAATACAAAAATATATATTTTTTGTTTTTATATGTGTCAAATCACAACCTACAACATTGTTATACCACAGACTAAATAGCAATACAGACGTGAAATGACGTGGCGGCTCCTTTGATACGGGCGAACTTCGCCGCTTATTGGCTGCCCGTGGTTGTTGATACCAGCCCTGTGTATATTTAGATGCTGCACGTTACTGCAGGTTTCCTATTGGACTGGCTGCCGGTTATCAGAGCAGCTGCATCACGCTGATTGGCAGTAGGTGTTTCCGCCATATTGCTGGCCAGGAAAGCCATCTTGCTGGCGTGTGTGACTGAGTTCGCTGGCCTACCGGCTATTTCACTTCTGTATTCCTAATTATTCTGTGGTTATACACTGTGAATTTTTTCTGCTACAAATATAAAAATTAAAAAAGACTTTCAAAACTGAGGTGATCGCCCCCTTAAGGAAGGGGTAAGGATGGAGGGGGTCAGGGGTCCACAGCTCTGATGGAACATGTGCACGCTACGTCCTGAGAGAAGGGTAGGAGCACGGTTCGGTTGCTCGGTTGGAGTAAATACGAGACAAAAATACATATGGATAGGGACCCATGTTTTTCGCAAAAAGAATGTTGCCTCAGCATGTTCCTAATGTCTTACGTGCACATCTGCAGTTCTGCTTCGTGGTTATTGGCAACGTGTCTGTTGAAGCGACGTCTTTTATTTGACTGTGCCAAACACAGTAATGTTACTGCAACACCACACGTCTGTGATTTGCCGATAGAATCCCAAGGCTCGTGACAGTCAAAATATCCAATCACCGACCATGAAGCAGAACTGCAGATGTGAACGTAAGGTGCCGAAACAAAGTGGGGCAAAATTATTTTCGCGAAAAACAAGGGTCTCTACAGCTGGATCATTAGTAGGGCCACGATTTTGTCGAGAAAATATTTTTGCCCCACTTTGTTTCAGTGTCTCCTGTGCACATCGGCAGGTCTGCTTCATGATCATTGGCAGCGCGTCTTTGTTCAGACACATCTCTCATTTGACTGCACCAATCATAATAAGATTATAGTGACTCCGTACGTCTGTGATTTGCCAAGGCAAGTGGGTGTAAAATCATCCAATCACAGACGATGTAGCAGATCTGCAGATGTGCACATGACGCATTGGAACCAAATGTTGCAAAAATCTTTTCGCCATAAAATCGTGGCTCTCATCATTAGTCATCTTTACTGAGGTCAAGCTGACTTTGTTTATTCAGGTAACCATATGGGGACTTGTTTCGTAGTGCTGTTCCTGTATGTGTATTGAGAAATGAGGTTATGGCTGGACAACTCAAAGATACATTCTACACGTTGCTATGGTAACCATTAACTTGTCTGTCGGATGATCTCCTCCCTCTTCTTGTATCGAGGCCGCAAAATCCTGCCCTAAAACATACGCCACGCTCCGAGTGTATGATCGCCTAATCTCAGGATTGGTGTGAAAGGTTGGTTTGTGTGTGGTGGTTGTGGGGGGGGGGGGGGGGTAAGATGCCTGGTCTCTTCGCTAGACGGGCAGTTGCGTAATCGGGCGGGAACCGCCGCCAACTCTTGCCCTTCAGAATTCGCTCCTGCGAGAGGCGGCAATTAATCATGGCACGAGGCCGCCCGGGGGCGTGGACGTCTGTCTCTCTCTCTCTCTCTCTCTCTGGGCGTCTTGTCTTTGACCTTGGCGAGGATCTGTCCGCCGGCTGGTGATGATCTCCCCTTCTCCCTCAACTGCCTACCACAGTAACCAGCCACCACGACCACCACCAACCACACCCAACCACACCCCCGCGGCTAAGTCCGGTCCGTGGCGTCTGCCGTAAAAAATTCGAGACAGCCTCTTATAGACAGTTACATTAAGAGTGTACGTTAGATAAATAAACGCTGTAAACATCAATTGATTTCTACACTTTTTTCGAAGCCAATATGGATAAAATACTCAGTGACAATCCTAGATAATGGTATTTGCCAACTTTATGAGTAAATATTTATCCAGAATTACTAATTCGTTACGCGTGATCTCTTGCGCCGTAGTTAAATGCACGAGGCTCCGGCGTCAGAGATTGTGCCTCAGAAGTTCGCAACACTGGAAACAATTTTGTTTAAAACGTTGGCTAAAACTATTGTCTAGGATTACTATTGTTTATTTTTCGAAAACTGGCGTCAATAAACCTACAATTATATATTAATGATTTTAGCGTTGAATTACGTACCACGCCCTCTTAAGGCCGTGGTCTTTAATTTATTTCAAACAATTGCAAATAGCTCTAATATTTATGAACCAAACACTTTGAAAAATTTTGAGACTGTGTACAGTCATACGACACACAATTTTGCCAGAGCGGTTTTTAAAACTAATGTACCGTGTTTGCTAGAAAAAAAAAATATTTTGCTTAATTTTGGCTTATTTTGAAAACAAGATATGTGATATTTCAGGGACAAAAATCTAAAAATCCGTTTGGTGTTTTGCAACAGAAAAATTCAGATACAAACGATGATATACAAGTGTTAAAACTGCCAGAATGAATTTTTGATATAGGTATGTATTCATTTGCGTTAAAGAAATATTTTCGAAACCACTTCAAAACTAAAGAGCGAGGCCTTTAAGTTACCTGCTGGGTTAGGTAGCGCTGTTGATTCACGTGAACCAGGTTTGCTCGATCACCTGGCTAATGTCTCAAACATACACGTAATTCAGGATCTCATGAAAACATTGGACTCTACTCTGGTGTTACTCTTTGAACACATCGAGCTGAAAATTTGTGTTCTCCGGGTCAACCTCTTTACTTAAAGTAAAAGGGTCGAATGGTCAGGTCATTCGCCTCCTACCAAGACAATCCTGGTTCGATTTGCGGCGGAGTCGGTCCCCGGATTTTCACATGTGGTAATCGTGCCGGTCGATGCCCTTTTATTTCGGCGCTGCTTCATACTCTCCTCATGTCACCCCTCACCAACGTTAAAGACCTTGATGTTAAGCGTTGACCAAAAACTTCCAATCTCACATAACGACGTTGGACCCGTAAAAATTCCAAATTTTATATTTGTGCCAAACACTGTTCAACTTTTACACGTCAGATAACATGCCATTTCCCCAGATAAAAACAATTAGGTCCCATAGTTTTAGCATAATCACCTATCAAAGCAACAAAATGGCAGTTACGGTGTAACCAAAATAATAAAAAATAATTAACTTGCAGAAACAAGATAATTCATATTGATACTTATTGATGCGAGCTACTTCATGACACTTTTGTAAACACAAAGCGATACATTTATGTATTTTTTAAAAATTGATGAAAATGAGTAAATATTTGCATAACTTTGACTGTTGGCTACTACTGAAAAAATATTCTTGTCAAACATGTCATAAAATGCATTGATACATTGACTTTCAATTCCTGTAATTTTGAATTCATTAGTTAATTACTTTTTTTGATTTTGGCTACACGGCAGTGTCGATTTTGGGACTTTGATGAGTGATTATGCAATAACTATGGGGCCTATTTTTTTATTTGGGGAAATGACGTGTTATCTGTAGGGACTGGAAAATTTCACGAATTCAATGACCAGTAGGATAGAATCCATTATACTATGCATACTCAAGCCACGACTATTAGTCAACTAGCTGCTACTCAGTGGAACAACAGACAATGAACGAATAGACGGGGCTTGAGTATGCATAGTTAGAGACACTGGAAAATCGCGAAAATGTTTAAAATAGTCTCCAATAAACTGTATTATATTAACCGTGACACGTGTGAACAGTTTTGGGACAAATCACACACGCTGTGTGTCCAAGCTGTGCAGTTCTAACTGGGCCTGTTGTATAGAGAAGAAATGCTACAAATAAACGATAGCCAATGTTGATACAAAATATTCAGTACATCACGTTGGAGCCTAGCAAACAGTCAACTATTCCCGCGAATTTCCACTGTCTCTATGCATAGTACAATAGCCTTTTGGCACAAATATAAAAAAATTAAATTTTATAGGTCCAACGCTCTTAAGGTAAAAACAGAGTCACGGGTTAATGCCGCCTTTTCGGAATGAGCAATTTGGAAACTGAGTGTTTAGAGCATTGCGCGGGGTTAGGCTCCAATGTGGCGGTGCGCCATCTTACTGCACCGTTCAAAGAACACGCCGATAGTGCATTACGCGCTTGCTGAATCATGTTACTGTGGCACAGACTACATAGTAATACAGACGTGAAATGACGCGGTTGCTCGTTTGATACGTGTGAACTTAGCTGCTTTTTGGCTGCCCGAGGTTGTTGATACCTGCCCCGTGTATGTTTGGCTCCTGCCTGTTACGGCAGGTTTCCTATTGGCCTGGCTGCCGACTATCAGAGCAGCTGCCTTAAGCTGATTGTCAGTAGGTGTTGCTGGCCAGGGAAGCCATTTTGCTGGCGTGTGTGACTGAGTTCGCTGAACTACCAGCTATTTCACTTCTGTATTCCTAAATATTCTGTGACGTTGGCACAAACGCCTGCCGTCCAATTAAATACGTCTCGTCTAGTTTGTAGCTACCAATAATAACTGCGACGGCATTCCACAGTAGTGCACAAACGTAGCATTTTCGGACCCATGTTCATAAAACAATTTTTTGTTCCTGTAAATATTATGGTAGTTCCCCCAAAATATTGACGTACTATTTTGCAACATCCTTTGTGTATGCGTGCATTTATGTGTAAATAATGTATTTTCGTGGTGATACGTCAGACTTTAAGGGATGATGGAGAAGGAAAACAAGCTAAATGAAATAGGTAGAGCCACGATTTTATGGCGAAAAGATCTTTGCAACATTTGATTTCGATGCATCATGTGCACACCTGCAGCTCTGCTACATCGTCTGTGATTGGATGACTTTACTCTCACTGGCCTTGGCAAATTCTAGACGTACAGACTTACAATAATATTATTCTGATTGGTGCCGTCAAATGAGAAACGTGTCTGAACATAGACACGCTGCCAATAACCTTGAAACAGAACTGCCGCTGTGCACGTGAGTCACTGAAACAATGTGGGGCAGAAATCTTTTCGCGACAAAATCGTGGCCCTAGAAATAGGTAATAGTGGGCAGACTGAAATCTTGTGAACACATAGACAGACATAGTTTACGACCATATTTATCTACAAGACGTTTTACGTACTATCAAAAGGGCCTAGAAAATTTCGCGAATTCAATGACCTGCAGACTAGAATCCATTGTACTATACATACTCAAGCCCCGACCATTTGTCCACTAACTTCTACTCAGTGGAACAGCAGACAATGAACGAATAGACAGGGCTTGAGAGTGCATAGGATACTGGATTCTAGCCTGCAGGTAATTGAATTTGCGAAATTTTCCGGTCCGTAGCTATCAATCAGCACAAGGTCTTTGTAGGGGAACACGGGAGAAGGGGGTAGGAGTCGGCCAGTGCCTGATTAGAGGAACCATCCCAACATTTGCCTGGAGTGACTTCGGAAAACCGCGGAAAAAATAAACCAGAATGGCTGGAGCCGGGGATTTAACCCGGGTCCTCTCGAATGCGAGGCGGTTGTTTTAATACTGCTCCGCCCCGCTCGCTTGTCTACCATGCTCTTCTATTCCACCTTAACAGCACCGGTGTACAGGATGTTTCTGAGGGACGTACCCGCCGTATTTTTAGAGAATGTTACATTACTGTCTGTCAACACATGTGCGTGAAACATGACGGGTCCCCATTTTACTTTTCAACTGATTCTCGCGAAGCCATCGACAGTACAAACTTACGAGAGGCGTATAAGAAGAAGTGGGGACCTTGATTCCAAACCATTTGAACTACAAAATCTAAGAATTGGCATAAAAATATATTATCTTCATTATGTGCATTCATTTCTATCCCAAATATGTTACTAACGACTGTCGAATTATTTTATTTTGATTAGTAACCAATTCAAGACAGGAATAAATGCACACGAAAGAGATTTGACCTTTTATTGCTATTTCTTATAGTTTGGAGTTAGCACGGTTTGGAATTTAAGTCCCGCGAGTTGTCTTCTTCCATGGTCAGATATCCTGTCTGATGTCATCCCCCGACATTTTTTCCCTCGTTGGGTAATGTAAACTCTCCCGTGTAAGATACACCGGAGGCCTGTTTGCAAGAATTCTTGCTGCCTGTGATGTCACTAGAACGTCGTGTTACAGTGATTGTGACAAATTCTTTTGCGACGCTGTCATGTTTACATCGATTCTGCGGACCGCCATTTCATAGATCTCCTCAAAATACTCCTTTTTTTTTATCGTGGTATGGATAATAATGCCGATATGAACAATACACGACGTTCTACAATTATCTTTGTGACATTTTTATCATATAACTTTTCACTTAGTAGTTTATTGGCCTCAACGGACGAGGTGACGCAATGCTAATACTTTGGACTCGCAATTGGAAGTACGCAGATTCAATCCTCGGCTCCTGCCGTTCTGATCACAGTTTCCCATGATTTCCCCAAATAAATCCCAGGCAATGATGATTCGTTAACAATGGCCATGGCCGACTCCTCGTACAGCTCCTGGCATTGTGCCAAGTTGTGTGTCATCGTGTCTGATGACCTTGTTGTCGACGAGACGTAAGTCCACTTACTCCACCATCGTTTAAATCTTGACGTGTAATTAATGCATCAAGTCTCTATTGTAACACCTGAAGAATGCGTTGAAAGTTTCTCTCTTTACAGGGAACAGCGAATACGTTTTAGTCCAGTTTATTAGGCGGGACCTCGTCACTAGAAACACTGATTTTTGATTAAAAGAATTTTGCCCCAACTTGTTTCATTGCCTTACGTGTACATCTCCAGCTGTGCTTCATGGTAATTGGCAGAGTGTATTGTTGTAGAGACGTCGCTCATTTGACTGTACCAAGTAGAATAAGGTATTTCGACACCACACGTCTGTGACTTGCATATGGAACCCCAAGACGCCGAGTGTTAAAACATCCAGTCGTTCACCAGAAAACATAGACGCAGATGTGCACTTAAGACGCTCGTCTACCTAGAGTTACTTTCCGCGTTGGAGTCTAAGAAGCGAGGGAGCGATAAGGGCGACATTGGCACGCGCATCAAGTGCCTCATCACCGCTATGTGCAAGGCTCTCAACCGACGACGCGTAGTGTTCTCGTCGTGCTGCGCGTACATACGGGACTTTGAGCGGCGACCATATCATTTTATTAGTGGAAAGTTTTACGGAAAGTCTAACGCAGGGCCCTATACTAGTTTAGCAGACATTTCGTCCACAATATTGTGAGGCACGACAGTCTGAAAATTCCGTTTTCGGCCATGTTGAAAGGCTTAAAATGCTGTTTGCGACACACGTGATGTGCTGAAAGTTTTATTTCGCCGTGGTCTGAAATGTTATTTCTTCTCGTGCGAAACCCGCGTGAGCACACGTGGAACAGTTTGCTTATAAAACGTGTATTTCGAACTCACTGCAACGCAGCTTGAGAGGCAGGTAGACGGGCGCCTTAAAGCCACGCTGGTTAGTTTTTTTTTTTTTTCACATTGATGCAAGAATCCTCAAAACGTTTTTAACGGAATGCTTTGAAAAAATTCAAGACTAGGAGCAGTAATACGGTTCACAATTCTGTGTAGGTGTTTTCCAAAATGGCGCACTGTTCGCTGGAAAAATATTTTATTGTGCTTGATTTTGGTTAATTTTCATTGCGGAATTCCTGATACTTTGGGTGTGCAAGTCTGAAAACTTTAAGGTTTATTGCTAGCAAAAAAGTATATACAAACTACTATACATTTGATACAAGTCTATGGAGAAATTCTTCGATATGAAAATTATGTTGATTTAAGGAAGTTTAAGTGATGAAAAAATCATAATTTTATATTTGTATGAAATGGTGTTAGTTTTGTAGATGTTACCTGCGAGATCACTTTCCTCTAACAAAAAAATTTAGCTCAGTCAGTTCTCCCATAATGGCACTTCAAAGTTAAAATTTGCATGTTTTTCGTTCCTATAATCCACAAAAAGCAGTGAACATTATATAATAAAAAAAAAACACACATTGAAACTACACGTCATGGACCACTCCTTGACATGGTTTTAAATCCATTATAATTTATTTTTTGTATTTAAAGAAATTTAGAAAAAAGGCAAAAATTCCCAATTTTAGAAATTTTGTTAAATACAAAAGTATTTTATAATGGGTTTAAAGCATGTCAAGCAGTAGTCTGTGACAAAAAGTTACAGTGTAAATTTTTTCATTTCATTATGTTCGTTAATGTTTGTGGCTTATAAGAACGAAAAACATGCAAATTTTTACTTTGAAGTGTCATTATGGGAGAACTGTCTGAGCTAATTTCTTTTGTAAGAGAAAAATGCACTCCCACGTAACATCTACAAAACTATCAGTATTTCATACACATGTAAAATTAAAATGGTTCCCAACTTGAACACCCTTAAGGGATATTGATCCCTACTACCTTGGATTTATCTGTTTCTTCTCGATAAATTCTATTCCAGTCGATGTATCAAAAATTTTTGTCACGACAAGCCACAGATACAAACTTAATAGATTTTCTGTAATTGCTGGAACCATAATATATTCATTATTTTGCAACGGGAAACAGCTGAAAAGAAATAATTGTTTTATTTACGGGAGCGACTACAGAGGTCGCAACATTAACAGAAACAATGCCATGTGGATTCCAAAAAGTGAATGAAACTATAAACTATGCCTTGTCAGCGTGAAAAAAGTAAAACAATGTGTCTATTTCCTGATTTGTAAGAAAAGCCGCAAAACCGATCTGACAGGGATCAATTATGGACGCCGAGCAAACGACTGGAATATTCAGTCGTCGATGGAATCTGATGTAATCATCATAATTCGATGAGACATTTTTGCTGAGTAGATTTTAACACCCATAAAGCTCAGCGCTAGAGGTTTTGGGATAAAATTAATTATTTTCAAGTCAAAACGCGAGTATTTTTGAATTTCGGTTACCATAAAGGCCTGGATGTTATCACATAACAAACTATAAAAATTAAAGTTTTCCATTTTTTAAATTTTTTTTCTTCAAGCCCTTATTATTCTAAAAAGAATTTTTCAAATTTTTAATCGAAAGCAAAGCATACTACCGTCTAGTACTACGGTATATTAACAGACGTACGGTAATCAAATATCTACTCAGCAAAAAAGTCTCGTTGAATTATGATGCGTCATTCAGATTTTATCAACGGTTAAGTATTTCCATTCGTTTGCTACACTTCTTTCATTTCCATAGCCTTTAAGAGTTAGTGGACGCTAACGTTTAACACGTTTGAGGCACGGAAACGGGGATGCAATAAGTCGAATATAACAATTCCGTCAAACACATCATCGCCTCTAAGCGCGGAGGACTAAACTAGCGTGTATTGTTCTCGTAGAAACCGTTTTTCAACGGGACTTCAAGCGATGACCCTGTTATTTTATTTGTGGAGAGTATGTGGTGAAGTCCAATGCAGGTTTCTATAATTTTGTTTTACGATTGCGATTCATATTTTCTGACCTACAGCAACGTGAAAAAGTAATTTTTAGCACTTTTGAGAAGCTTTGATAACATGTTTTTAATTAGCGGAAGGCGTTTTTAAAACCATAGGGACATCGTTTGAAGTATCTCTTCCTTTCGTAGGTAAACGCATTGGAAACGTTTTTAACAGTTTCACAAGAAACACTATTTTCCGTAACCACCCTACTGTGCGGCTCACGCACCAGGCCCACTGACCCTTACAGAAAATTTCAAAATCACTGTAAAACTAGCGAGCGTGGCCTTAATACA
Source organism: Medauroidea extradentata (assembly GCA_003012365.1). Taxonomy (NCBI): domain Eukaryota; kingdom Metazoa; phylum Arthropoda; class Insecta; order Phasmatodea; family Phasmatidae; genus Medauroidea; species Medauroidea extradentata. Next base: position 15,502 of record PNEQ01020024.1, read on the forward strand.
TTGAATCATGTTGGTGCAAAATTCTGTTCACCAAAAGTCAGTAGCTATACTCATCACTTGAAGGTTACGCTTTGGCAACCGAGGTCACGTGGGTTGTTGCAATTTGAAGAGTAACGGAACTCGCAACGGTACGGACACGAAACTATTACGTGATGTTTCAATAGCCTGCAATTGTTATCCTACCGGCTAAATTGCAGACGTTCTTTCATTTTTTTTTTAAATCCCGTTTTCGCACACTGCATGTCAGTGTAACTATAGCTCCTGGTGCAGCGAGGGTCTTGCAGCCGTCGTCCTTGGTGCATCTTAGCTTTCGTTACGTCGAAGGGTAAAGAATAGCCCCAGCAGCCGGCATATACATATATATGTGTGTGTGTGTATTAATTTGCGTTCAAAATAATATTTTCGAAACCACTGCAAAGCTAAAGAGCGAGGCCTTAAGAGTACGTGGTACATAATTCAACGCTAATAGCATTAATCTATAACTGTAGGTTTCTTGAAGCCAATTTGTGAAAATTAAACAATAGCAATCCTAAACAATAGTTTTAACCAACGTTTTGAACAAAATAGTTTCCAGTGTTACGAACTTCTGAGGCACAATATCTGACGCCGGAACCTCGTGCATTTAACTGCGGCGCAAGAGATCACGCGTAACGAATTAGTAATTCTGGATAAATATTCACTCATAAAGTTGGCAAATGCCATTACCTAGGCTTGTCATAAAGTGTTTTGTTCATATTGGCTTCGAAAAAAAGTGTAGACATCAATTGATGTTTTCATCGTTCTACATTTTTGGGTGTATAATACTGAAACAGAAGCACGACCGTAACCAACCCGGTGTTCACGGTTACCCTAACTTAGGTTAATTTTCGTACAGGTAATTATGACTCAGGGAAAATTTCTGCCGCTTGAGCGCTGGTATCTGTAAGAGATGTAAACTGACCCAACTACAGGGCTTTCATGAATTTAAAGTTGTGTGTAGTTCATAAAACCAAAGTTGGTTTGTTTTTCATTATTAAATTAGATAACTTCTTTCTTTGCCAAGCCTAGTTAAATTTAGTTATACGCACAGAAAAATCTGTTATGTGGTGACTATGCAAAATGTTTAGTCAGTATGGACTTCACGAAATGTTTTTGCAGTGGTCACAAAATTTTATGGTAGTCACTGCATAACTTTATTGGGGGCAGCGAAAAATTTGGTGCTCACCACAAAAAAAAATTGTTTAGATCCGTAATGACGAAATATTTTGTGGTGACCAATAATTATTTTTTCCAGTGCGCGGTTTCGTATTTTATCAGGCACGTTAATGATAGCAGTGGACTTTGCAGCAGAATATTTCCCTGTGTGTTTCTTTCAAAGCTATGTTAGAATTTACTTTACACTCTAAATCTGAATTAGTGAATATTCGCTGATTCATGCTGACGGATGGAGCAGTTTCAACAATATGAATCAGTGATGAAAATCACTGTTAAATTAGTGAATATTCACAGATTTCCTTCAAGAGTACCATATACTCACAAATGAATCAGTGAATATTCACAGTTTTTTCAGTTGTTTTCATAGAACAGTTTTTAATTATTGAATCAATGAAAAATTGCTGAAAAATCTGTGGACATTCACTATTTAACTTGTGGAATGTTGGCACTCTTTATCGGAAGCAGTGAATAGTCACAGCTTTCACAGTGGTTTCTCACTGATTCAATTTGTTGAAACTGCTCCTTCAGTCGGTGTGAATCAGTGAATATACACTAATTCAGATTTAGAGTGTACCCTAACTGATCCAGTATACTACAACAATTACTCCCGTATCTTTACGTAAGGTAGTTCACGGCGGAACCATGTCCCATAACGCGACGATAGTATCACTCACGACTCGAAACGCGATCACAAACGTTGACCCCAAGCTCTTAACTTTAACTCTCGATGACGTCTTGTCATCACACTTCCGATAGCGACACGTAAAACGCACGACAATGTAAACAACATGTTCAGAGTTGCAAGCAAGACAGTTGCACAACTGCATGCATGAATGTCAATTTGCATGATTTATCATCTCTCCTTACAATTTCTCCGCGCGCTCTCTTGTCGCTTCTGAACGTGGTCTTAGGTACACCGCGGTGTCAAATTTAGGCGTCTTGCACTTTAAGTCTGAGTTAGTGAATATTCACTGATTTACGCTGACGGATGGAGCAGTCTCAACAATTTGAAACAATAAAAATAGTCACTGTTTAATTAGTGAATATTCACTGATTTCCTTTAAGAGTGCCAACATCTCATGATTGAATCCGTGAATATTCACCCTTTTTTCAATGAAGAGTTTTCACGTACTGAACCAGTGAAAAATTACTAGAAAATCTGTGGACAATCACTAATTAACTTGTGGAATATTGACACTCTTTATTGGAATCAGTGAATTATCACCGGTTTCACAGTGTTTTCTCCCTGATTCAATTAGTTGAAATTGCTCCATCCGTCAGCGTGAATCAATGAATTTTCACTCATTCAGATTTAGAGTGTGAACTAACGGAAAATCTTTTCTTCGCCTAGACGTTGAATTTAAGGTAACTGCCTTGTTGGGTTTGAGTCCTAAAAGTACGGAAGCGATAAGGGCGACACAACATGAGCATCACACCTCCCCCCAATCCTCTAGGCGCAAGTCTTCACGCCGACAACTCGCCCTTATGACACATTCATTAGCGAACCTGTCGTTTCATGACGTAGTATTAAGTTAAAGCTCCCTTTAAAAAAAATCCGTGCCAATACTTTTAAACCTGAAAAGTATTTTAAAAAAAACTCATTTTCTTTAATTTTCATGCTTTTGTTAAAATAGGGACAGCAAACCAGTTTGTTTGTCGGTACCATGTGAACTGTTCCTTCAACAATCTGTTTAGTAGAAGAAAGAAAGAACCTTGTTGCCTTTACACACCTAATGGTAACTTATACAGAACAGATTGTTGAAGGAAGTGTCCAGATAGTACCTAACATAAGTATGGTAACTGCAACATAACTTTTTTTCTCAGTGGGGTCGCGGTGGCCGAGGGGTCAGACCTCTCGCCTCCCACTAGGGTTCGATTCCTATCGGGGTCGGTTCCCCGGAATTTCGCATGTGGGAATCGTGCCGGACGATGCCGTTGGTTGGTCGGTCCGTTTCCCCTCTGCCCATTTATTCTGGCGCTGCTCCACACTCACATCATGTCATACCCCCCTCCCGCCAGCGCTCAAGACGTCCATGTTAAGCGCTGATCAAATCTCTCACTCACATTCTTCAATTTTCGGCCGTTAGGAAATATGTTTTAATAAGTAGGCCTAATGGTGAACCTGAAATGGATATACCTACACACCTAAAACGTAACATGAATGTTATTTCTAAGAAGATATCATTCAGGCGCATTGAGTACTTCTCGAATAATCTGGTAACAACCGAAGCTCTGCACACCATTCGGCCGTCTGAATAGGCGACCACCTTAAGAGGGCGTGATTTATAATTCAATGCTAAAAGCATTAATCTGTAACTGTGGGTTTCTCGAAGCCAATTTGCGAAAATTAGACAATAGCAATCCTAGACGATAGTTTTAGCCAACGTTTTAAACTAAATTGTTTCCAGTGTTACGAACTCCTGAGGCACAATCTCTGACGCCGGAACCTCGTGCATTTAACTGCGGCGCAAGACATCACGCGTAACGAATTAGTAACTCTGGATTAGCATTCACTCATAGAGTTGGCAAATGCCAGTATCAAGGTTTGTCATTGAGTATTTTATTCATATTAGCTTCGAAAAAAACGTAGAAATCAATTGACGTTTTCAGAGTTTATTTATGACTATCACGCATTCTTAAGGTCTCCGCCTGCCTGGGGCTATTTTGCGCATTTGAGGCTTAGGCTCAAAGCTGTGTTAAGAACTATTGAGACTCGCGCGTCCAGTGTCACATCGCCCCTATGCGCAAGGCAAGAATTGGCGCGCAGTGTTTCCGTTGTACCGCTGGAACTATGGGTAGTGAGCCTTGTTTTCGCGAAGAGAATTTTGCCTCACTTTGTTTCCGTGCCTTACGCGCACAGCTGCAGTTCTGCTTCGTGGTCAGTCACTGAATATTTTAACTGTCACGAGCCTTGGGATTCCACCGGCAAATCAGAGACATGTGGTGTTGCAGGAAAGTTTTTGTAATTGGCTCAGTCAAATGAGGTATGGCTCTTCACACAGACACGCTGCCAATAACTATGAAACAGAACTGCAGTTGTGCACGTAAGGCACTTAAACAAACTGGGGCAAAATTATTTTCGCTAAAAAAACAGGTTCCTTAACTATGGGACATAAAAGCGGTAATCATATTATTTAGTTACTGGAAAGTATCAAACAAAGTTATTTGTATCTCCTTATCGTAGTTTCATATCAATATGAGCAGTAGATTTTGTGATATAGCTGTGCGAATAGACCGATTTGAGCTACATTGGAGGGCTCGTAAAGAGTATTCCCAATCCACGTTATGTTTTGAAAGAACGTTCTAATATTTCTCTGAACTGTGTTTTTTTTTTCATACATAGGTGCATTGAGATCACGTTCATTAAATATCAAAATTAATGAGTATTTATAACCCTCTTAAGCTCAGTTTAACAGTCAGGCAGGCGGGCCACTTAAGAGCTACTGGACGCTAATTATTATTTTTTTTTGTTTGAGGCACGGGAACGGTGAAAGCGATAAGTCGAATATAACACGTCCGTGAAACATATCATCGCCTCTAGGCGGGAAGTACTCAACTAGCGTGCAATGTTTTCTCAGAATGTAATTTCAAGCAATGTCCCTGTTATTTTATTTGAGTAAATTATGTGGTAAAGTCCAATGCAGGTTGCTATGATTTTGTTTTCCGATTACGGTTGATACTTTCTCAGCTACAGCAACGTGAAAAAGTAAATTCTAGCACTTTTGAGAAGCTTGGTAATCATGTTTATAATTAACATTTTTAAAACCCTAGGGGCGTAGTTACAAGTGTGTCTTCTTTTAGTAAATAAACGCATTGGAAACATTTTAAATAGTTGTACAAGAAAAAAATGCTATTTGTACCACGCTATAGCACGGACTCCTCGCGCCAGACAAATTCCTGCCGCCCAAACCAGTGAAGCAAGCGTCGCCGTCAAATTGAATGTTGGGGGGGGGGGGGCTGAGAACTTGGGCGCGCTTCGAGAGGCGTCGTTTTCGCCGAATCACGATTACCACTTCCCCGAAAACTTTAGCCCTCGTCGCGACTGTCGGGAGATGAGCTGCATTGCGATAAGCAGCGGAGATGTTGTCATGAGGAAGGAATCTGCATGAGGCGCGACGGAAGACGTTCCGCAACGAAAAAAAAAAACTGTGCTAAACTGTTGCACTTGGAAGCCAGCGAATTCCTTGAACGTTGCAATGCGGAGCAGCTGTAATGCGCAATGAAATGTTGCTACCGGAGGAATTTGCAGTGAATTTTTTCCTCCGCTAGTTTTGGTCACAGCCCAGTTTAATGCTCGGTTTCAGTCGCCATATTGAATTTAGTAATTTTTTTTTAAATTCTGAGAATGAAAATGTTAAATATGCGACTATACCGCAGATTCTGTTTTCCTTGTACCACGGTGCAGACATTGCGATATAACTGTTAAGAGTTAACTTATAATTACGCTACAATGTTAAAACTATTTTAATTATTGTCGTAAAAAAAATTAGCCAACATGGCGACGCTCATTTTAAACAAAACTGTGAAACCTATTTTTGATATCTGCTCTAGCTTATGCTTGAAAAATAATAATAGCGAGAACAGGTTAAACAGGAGATAATGGCCTTAAGAGTGCGCGGTAGATAAATAAACGCTGGAAACATCAGTTGATTTCTACGCTTTTTTCGAAGCCAATATGGATAAAATACTCAATGAAAATCCTAGAGAACAGTATTTGCCAACTTTATGAGTAAATATTTATCCAGGATTACTAATTCGTTACGCGTGATCTCTTGCGCCGCAGTTAAATGCACGAGGTTCCGGCGTCAGAGAGTGTACCTCAGAAGTTCGTAACACTGGAAACAATTTTTTTTTAAGTTGGCTAAAACTATTGTCTAGGATTACTTTCCATTGGTTCCGAAATCGTGCTCTGAGCGTTACGAGATAATTCAGTAGTAAGTGAAAACATCTCTTGTGCGGAATTTCCTTCAACTCTCCCCATAGTTATTGTTGGAGTGGTCGATAGTCATAGTTATTAAAGTTAATTAATAATTGGATAAAATAACCTAGTTGCCTCTGAGTTGTAAAAGGAAATAAAGAGTTGATTGTCCTAGAATTCCTGCCTGCTCTTAATTAAGTTCCCCTCCCCCATAACTTCAGTGTTAAATTCAGCCCTGAGAACGAAAACATCTACAACATGTACACAAGTTCTTAAGATAAGCCAAAATCTTAAAGTACATTTAAATTAAATGTTTGCAATCATACGTCGTTTTGTGGATTTGGTCTTGGTGTTTTGTTCTATTGTGTTCAAATTCTGTTAATTGTAACTAAATATATTATGTTTACTTAGAGGCTGCCCGACGTATTTAAGGGTATGCAATAATTCTGAAACTATTATAACTGCGCGTGTTTTGTTTTTCTTCCTTATTGGTCCTAATCGACTGTAGTGTATCTTAGAGACCAGCTTCCCGTGTGCGCTAAGTTCTGTATCGTACTTGAAAGCAGTAAGGATGAGACTGGAAAGTATTACGAACTTCACATCGCCTTTACTACCAATAGGCAGAGTGACATGCTGGATTTACGTCGAACATAGCAAATTACAGTTTATTTCATCTTACAAGGGATATAATAGTAATAAACGTTTTTGTGAAATCTTACTTTATGCTGTCTTTTTTTTTTTTTACTCGACAGTTCGTCTGTGACATAAAATGAACATAGTTATGCATAAAGTACCCAACTGATAAAGTAATTTATTTAGTGATACTCATACCAAACTAAAAGGGGAAATTCTAAAGTATGTCCTAGAACAAGAATAATAATTAAATTGTAATATTTGGAGGAAATATATAGTCCAGGTCAAATATTTTCTACTGGGTTTAGATACACACATTAAATATCTCGGTTCCAGTACACTATGGGTTTGTTTCTTTCAGTAACATATTTACTACATATTTAAATAGTAAGGCTTATTTTGAGTCCCCGCCATTTTGAAACCGTGAATGGCTTACAGGCTTTTATGAGGGTTTGTAACTTCTCATGCAGACTGTCACATATCATAACTGAATAGTAAGAGGAGTTGTTGAAAATGTTTCTTAATAGGAGCATGACAGTTTACGATTCCGTGTGTGTTTTGGATATGACTGTTACTGTTACACGGTTTTCATTAAAATATAATTAGAGATGATGGTAAATCGCGAAAAATTGTTGTGCCAACGTACCCTTTAAAACACTGTAGTGTCTTGTGACATGTGTGATTTGGTGATAGATTCCCTGCAGAACAATAATAGGCATCATATTATATTACAATAACGGGATTCTTATTGGCTTAGTCAAAGATGGCAACAACTCTACGCTGAAAAAAATAGTATAGTTGTAGGAACCGTACTTTTGTTACAATAGGGACAACAAAACAGTTTGGTTGTTGGTACTACTCTGAACAGTTCCTTCAACAATCTGTTATGTAGACGTTACCACCTGGTTTGTAAAAACAACGAGGTTCTTTGTTTCCTCTACATAACAGATTGTTGAAGGAACTGTCCAGAGTAGTACCAACAACGAAACTGTTTTGTTGTCCCTATTTTAACAGAAGTATGGTACCTGCAACTATACTTTTTTTTTTCAGTGTACGCACAAGCAAAAGCCAAGATATCTTTTCATAAGCTGGACGTGCGTTGAAACCCAACAAACCGTCAAGTTTTCCCGCGATAAACCGTCATCTCCAAATATAATGGATGATTTTTTACCTCATTTTTGGTATTATCTTAAGTGCTGCATAGTTACACTTTAATTTTTCCCAAATGTTGTTTATGATGCTATAGGCGGTTCGGGATAAAGTGAGCACTCAAAATAACCCTGCTAAATTTCTGTTTTCAGTCAGTTCGTATCTTTCCGCGCGTAACCTCTCTGAACACGTCATTTGATGTTTGCGCGTCTAATATACATTATGCAGTCCCCAGGAACGTTATAGACTGATAAAACGTTTATTAACTATATAGAACACAAAACATGTCGAATTAATTTTTATTTTATTTCGGTATTGTTGCATTTAAATAAGAAAATACGTGGAACTACATTCGGCAATGCGCTGCCAACTGTACTACGAGTAAGGTAACTATTGTTAATGTTCAATTATATGTGGTAACGGCTAGTGTTTTTTTTTCAAAGGTTAAATCTGTAGTGCTTACTTTATCCTTAATAACCTATAGTTGAGCTATAGTTAGCTAAGCCTCTATTATTATATTTTTAAAACAATTTTAAAAAAGGAAAAAAAAATTGTAATAAAATTATTTGATAAATCTTTTTAGCATTTAAAATTTCATATAACTTAAGTAATAATATGACCACTGATAATAACATTAAGAGTAATAAATTACAGTCCAATGTTTTTCAATTTTCTTAATATATATTTTTATTTGATTTTAAATGGTGCGAAATGATGCTAAGGGTCATTTACGACCGGTTTTGGAACATTTTGAAAAAAAAAGTTCACCTTAGTCTTATGGATACTCTGTTCTGCCCTCTGCAAAGATTTGCCCCACTCCCCTTTCCATATATGCAGTTTTTTTTGTCAGAAATCTTCGCAAGAACACGCACAACTCACGAAAGCTTGACGGGGATGAGTGGTATAGGAAGTAGGAACGCACAGATAGAAAGGCAGATATTCAGTGTGTGTTGGTGAGTGTGTGTGTGTGTGTGTGTGTGTGTGTGTGTGTAGGATCAGTGACAGAAATGGCTGTAAATTCAAAAACTGAAAAAACTTTCTGTGATGGAGAATGTTGGCGAAGTGTATTTTTATTATAGCACTTTCCATAAATGTTTGTGGGTGTCCGTGTGTATGACGGGAAGAAAGAAAGGGTTGGGAGTTGTTTGATTATGGTTCGGGACAGTGTGTACCCAGAGAAGGGGGAGATATATTCCCCACCTCGAACTGAAAATAATTTACTCGAAGATAAAATTAGCAGTGTTTAGGTACAAGAACTGCTTAATTTGCATCATTTTGCACATTAAAACCGAAATTTTTCTAGAAGAAGACCCCCGGACCTCCGCTTCATGACGTGTGAACGATGTCTCCTTATTGTGTTGTGAAAATTCTCAAGTTGGTATCCTCCCTCGAACATAAATCCTGGCTACGCCCCTGGTTCGGGAAGGAGAACAAGTAAGTTTGTCAGACCGTAGACGGAACACGAACAAACAAGAAGCGACTGCTGTCACGTCAACATTTTATTCTTCCCCTCCTCCGCGCCTCGCTACGTCCGTCTCGTAGTACGTGGAAAAGAAGGGGCAGGCTAATAACTCGAATAAAAGACGAGGCAGTGGCCGGTGGAAGTTGTCGTCTGGTTTACTCGTACACTGGGGAGGGGACATTCTTGTAACCGGGTGTCCTTGGTTGACCTTGACGTGCCGCCACAGCGCAGCGAGCCCCGCGCCCACGCCGAGACGCCGCGGAGCAGCCTAGTGTGCAGAAGAGAAACTCACCTCACGTGGTGCAAACCACCTCAAGCTACTCTGCCCTGCTAAGCCGAAAAGGCATATCTCATGTAATGCAAATTGTTCACAATGACCAGTTTCCTTGTCCAACAGTTCTATGTTTTATTTTTAGAGACATGAACTTTTCGCGAAAAGAAATTTGCCTCACTTTGTGTCAGTGACTTGTGTGCACGTCTGCAGACTTGCTTCACGGTCAGAGATTGGATGTTTTGACATTCGTGTGTCGTGGGGTTTTACACGCAAATCACAGACGTGTGGTGATTGGTACAGTCAAATGAGAAACGTCACAGTTCAAAGGCACGCTGCCAATATCTATGAAGCAGAACTGCAGACGTGCACATAAGATACTGGAACAAAGTGGGGCAAAATTCTTTTCGCGAAAAGTTCATGTCTCTATTTATTTTCGTAATTAAATAATGGACATTGTGCACTGTTTAATTAAGAAAATAATACAAGTATTGGACCATCATTAGAGCCCACAATTTTTGGTGAAAAGAATTCTGCAATAATTTGTTTCAATGCCTTATGTGCACATATGTAGCTGTGCTTCGTGGTCAGTGATTGGCTGTTTTTAACTCTCAACGTCTTGGGGATCCACCCACAAATTACAGACGTTTGGTGTCGCAGTAACCTTATGCTCAATGGCTAGAGACACGAGTATTTCGTGTATTCATCTGGCAACAGCCTAGACTTCTCAGTTCTATACGTGTACCGACTGAAGCCGAATATCCATTGGTTTCTAACACTACAAACGTGTAGCACGTGATATCCCCACGACTTGTTTCCTTATTTATAACTGGCTTGCAGTCGTCAAATGTGTGTTAAAACCGCTCTTGTCTAATCGCAGGAGTGAAGTATTCAACCTGACCTAGAATCAATACGCGAAGTAACCGCGCCTCTATCAATGGCACAGTAGAACTACTTCTCTTCACAAATATGCTCTGACAATAGTCACCAAGCAGAGGTACAGATGTGAGAGTTATGCATTGATGCAAAATGTTGCATAATTATTTTCACCAAAAATCACCAGCTCTACTTATTGTTCTTGCAACGGTAGGGGAGACTTGGTTGATTTTCCACTGTATTGTACTTTTTTTTTTCAACTTACACGAATATCTAAAAATGGCTTCTCATTCTGATTAATCAAGTATCGGCTAGCACAGGGTATTTAAAACGTTTCCTTGCAAAAAACTCTGTGATTTAAGAAATGTGCGAGGTAACTGATATGGTCATATGGACAGAAAACATGGTAAACAAGTGACAATTCTAATAGTGAGCTGACATAATTAAGATAAAAATAAATCCACAGAAAACAACACGTTATAGTAATGTGATATATAGGTGATTCGGTATAAAGTGACCACTTTTCAAACCCTGATTACTTTTTTCCTTTCCTATAAATTGTTTTCTCCTGCAACTTTTTAGAATAAAACATAACATCATTACAGAGTGTACCGTTATTTAAAGTTAACTTTTCAGAGCACTGTGAATTATGTGTATGTGTATATATATATATATATATATATATATATATATATATATATATATATATATATATATATATATATATATATATACTGGCCTGCTTAGGATGAAAGCAGTAACTACAACATCACAATTGAGAAAATATATATATATAATATATATATATATCTCAGCCACATCCATGTATCAATTACGAACAGGTTTGCCAATATGTCATTACAGTGCAAACATGTTCTTAAAATCCACTTATGAAAAAAAAAATTCTTATTTACTTAAAACAATTTAAAACAAATGTATTTTAAAAGAATGTACGCTCCCATTATTTAATAAATACATATAAATGGACTCAAAAGTTGCTGCATAGTTTATAGTATTGCCTAGAATTCCACCATAACATTACAAATTAAGAATTCAGCATCATTGCAGTTACTGCTTTTTATACGAGGAATATGCACTTACTGCCTTCTGTCATTGTTAAACTTGGAAAAACTAGAAATGCAGTAAGCGTTTTCTCCCTATAACTACTATGTAAAATTAATTTTACTGCCTTTTTGTTGTGTAAATGACGCAGAATTTCAAGTCAAATCCAACGATACCAAAAACACCATTTTTATTTTTTTCTGCTGTTACTGCCTTCTTCCTAAGCAGGGCAGTATATATATATATATATATATATATATATATATATATATGTGTGTGTGTGTGTGTGTGTGTGTGTGTATTCTCGGTAAGACGGTCGTCAAAAGTGTTCACTTTACCGCCAACCACCTATATCAAAATTGACGAGACACGTGAACGGAAGAGCAATCCAGAACTGACCACGCGAATGTCTGAAGTCCAGACAAAAAGAGTCAACAGGCTCTACAAACACTCGGGCCAGACAATGGCGCAAACCTGTCTCACAACGTTCATTAAACTCGACACAAAGTTCTTAACCAGAGATGGCTGACGGCCAGGAGTTAAATGAACCGTCCTCATGTACGTTTACAACAGAATTAATTTGAGCCCCACTTCTCTCAGTTCTCCCAACCCTCCCACCCCATTTTTTCCTGTCATCCTACCTGATCTTCATTTTTCTTCCCCTTTCTCTCTCTCTGTCTCTCTCTCTCTTCCCCATTATTCTCTTCCTCCCTAAAAAATCCCTCCACACAGCACAACTTTTTTTTCTACCCGCTTAGTAGCCGAGGCAGATATAGTATCAGTCTTACTCCCAATGATCGCTCAGATTGTGCAATAGTATGTGCATGTTCGTGTACTAGATTGTTTACTAGTTCTTTAGCTCAGTAGGGTATGTATAATACTTGTTTCCAACACAACAACAAAAAATTACTTTTGAAAATTAAATTATTTGAAAATTTGTTTCCAAAAAAAAATATTTTTATAAACTGCACAGAATATGCTTGTAAATATGTAAATATACAAATTGTATGTATATTTACAAATAATAATTGTAAATTTACAAATAAATTATTGTATATTTTACAACTGTGTGAAATAGCGCAAAAATATTTTTGGCAACCAATTTCCTAGGATTTTTTTTGTAGAAGAACATATTTTGTCGGAGGTTATTTTGTTTTACATTATAGAGGTTATGGTTAGAGACACTGGAAAATCGCGAAAATGTTTAAGATAGTCTCCAGTAAACTGTAGTATATTAACCGTAACACGTGTGAACAGTTTTGTGACAAATAACTCACGCTGCGTGTTCAAGCTGTGCAGTTCTAACTGGGTTTGTTGAAGAGAGAAGCAATGCTTCAAATAAACCATGGCCAATGTAGGTACGAAACAGTCGGTTTTATGTACAGCATGTTGGAGCCTAGCAGATAGTCAACTATTCCCGCGATTTTCCAGTGTCTCTAGTTATGGTATATCGCAAAAATAGTGCCAGCATTCCCTTCAAAACACAGTAGTTTCGTGCCTCGTACATTATTCGGTGGTATGCATCTGACACAACGTAGCTGTCTGCAGACCAATAACAGGCATAATATACTACATGTCGGGATTCTTATTGGCTCAATCAAATAGGGTAAGAGCTCCAAGTACAAGCTAAAGTCAGTTATCTTCTGGTAAGTTGAACGTACGTTGGAACCCAGCAAACAGTCAAGTTTTCCCGCGATAAACCATAATCTGTTCACCTTAAGCACTGTTCTCACGAAAATACATCCCACTAGTCCTCGCAGGTTCACTGCGCGCCAGCTTAGATGGCGGGTGGCAGCTACTGAGTGAAGGGCACAGTCAAGGAATTCAAGCAGCAGGCCGCTGCAAAAACACTTACACTGTAAAAAAAATTGTGTAATTTTACACGAATGTACGTGGCAGCACAATCTCCACACATGTTCGTGTAATTTTACACGACTTATGTCCGTGTCTTTTTACAGTACATAGCGGTAAAAATACAATAAAGTGCATGTGTAATAACAGTGCTACGGTACATTTTTTTTAACACAATGATTAGAGATGATGGTTTATCGCGAGAAAACTTGACTATTTGCTAGGCTTCAACGTACTTTCAGCTTATCTAAAGATTACTGGCTTTTCCTTGTACGCGAAGCTACTGCCCTATTTGACTAAGCCAATAAGAATACCGCTATTTTAATATTTGATGCACGTTATTGGTCTATAGACAGCTACGTTGTGTCAGTGTTTTCAAGGCTATGTTGGCACAAAACATTTTCGCGATATACCATCATCTCTAACAATGATGTGTTAAATAACCCGTACTTCAAAGGGAAAAAATTAAAATTAAATTAAATTAAAATTAAGTAAAAGCAAATTGCAGTATATTTGAAATTAACTGGCAACATTGTGCGAAATTTGAGTTTTTTTTCTGGAGCTTTGATGAAAGTTTTATATGAAAGATTCTTTAACTTCTTAAGTGATTTGTTTTTTACAAATTATCTAGTGTAACTTACGACTATTTTCAACTAACGAAAATTTCTGACCCTGCGAGAATTCGAACCCACGACCTTAGAGCTAGCAATCAACGACCGTAACCACGAGACCACTAATAGTTGTTGACTCTCGTGGTTTGTGACATGGGATCCACTCATTCCAGTCTAAATAGCCACCTTAATTAGTTGTTTTTTATATTTATTGGATTTATATTAGCAAGCTGTTCCAAATGAGCAAGGGAAAATTTTTTCCTCCTTCTTACTACGCGTATTTTTGCTGACCCGTACAACTAATATATAGTACGACCTAATAATTGGGCGACTGCCAAGCTTAGTATACCAAGGCAACTGCCGTATTGAAAATTTGTATTTCAAGTAAGTTTATACAATTTTTTTTGTAAAATGACTACAACTTCGTTTAAAGATTTTTTTTAAAGATTAACACAGTAAAATTGGAGTAAAGTTGGCGTTCACAGACACGGCAACAGGTTTTGCAGCTTTTTAACTGTAAATCTACGCGAAAACTACATCGTAGTAAAATATAATAAGTTCAGGTGTTAGTCAATATTTTTTATCCATGTATGTAAGTCAGAGATGGTAAAATTGTTAAAGCTTTCTGTTTAAAAATACGCGTAAATCGTTTACTTGATATAATATACCTACGCAAATTGCTCAAGTAAATTTATAAATATTTTGCCGTTTCAAAACTACACTGTGAAACAAGCATTTTTACATTTGAATCAGTGTATTTTTACATAGACAGTGCGGTTATAACACACAAAATTACGGGAAATATTACAATACGTGACTGTATTTCTACACGTACATTCAAAAATGTACATTTACATCAATTTTCTAGTAAATTTGTGTATACATTTGTGTTTTTTAGTCAAATATCTGTACATATTTTAAATCAGCAAGAACAATTGTGTATAATTGCACTTACTGTCATTGTATTCCGTAATTACACGTACAAAAATGTAAAACTACCAGCTATTTGTACGTGTATTTTGCACATTTTTTTACAGTGCAGTAGCCTATAAATACCGGAATGAAATCGACTTATTTAATTAGCCATTAGAATTAAAACGGTAGTAATATTATATGCAACACATCCCATCACGTTACCCGCCAACTTACATAGCGCGTGCTGTATTTAGAAAATTTCGACAATTTTAATTACCTACGACATTCTTATTGTAGTGCCTAGACTGATAAATGTTTTGAATAGTAGTTTTATGTATACAATAAGGGACACCTAATTTTTTGCTAAAATATTTTTTCACCATCTTGTTTCAATTCCCTTACGTGCACATCTACAGCTTTGCTTCATGACAATGGACGACTTGAAGTACACGCCCCCTGACGTCACTGCAGGGGAAAAGTACTGTGGGAAACAAAGCTTGTTTACAAACGTGCTGATTTGTTAGTTGGTAATTGTAGAAAGCAAAAATGTTGCGCATTCATAGATTTGCACGTAAGGGTAATATATATTAGTTTCAATTTCATGGTTAAGATACGCAAATACATAAGATTAATGTTTACCTAAAAAAACTGCAAATTCCAAACAAATAATCAGTTTTCTTGACGTAGATCTCATTCGGGAAATGTGAGGCCAAACAGCTAAATGAAGGTTATGTTCGGCTGTGGTATCCATGGAGATAGAAATTGTATCGCACACCTGACTGAAGCTCCGCCTCTTTTCAAGTCGTCCATTGGCAGCGTGTCTGTGTGCAGAGGCATCGGTTATTTGACTGTGCCAATCAGAACGAGGTTAACTGGGACATCACACGTCTGCGATATTCGGGTAGAATCCTAGAACGTGTGAGATCATCCAATCACTGAGAATGAAACAGAATTTCAGATGTGTGTGTAAGCCACTGATACATGTAGGTGTAGAGTTATTTTCATAAAATATCAGTGTCGTCTCTAGTAGGTAGAGGCACGAGTATTTCGCTTATTAATCTGGTAGCAGTCTAGACTTGCCAGTCCTATACACACACTGGCCAGAATCGAATATCCATTGGCTCCTAACCGTACAAGTGGGTAGCCCCATGAATTATGTTATTATTTACTACTGGCTTGCAAACTTCAGAAGTGTGCACTTTTAAAAACTTCGTGAATTTACGGACAATTTTACGGAACTGTCTGTTTAATTGACGGAAACATTATTCTGTAACACAGTTGTAGATAATTTTATTTCACTAATTAAACATTTGTAAAACTCCGAGAAGAAACTAAATAAATAACCGCACGCATTATTGTGCCTGCTTCCTAAAGAAGTCTCATAAATATGCGAGTTTCCATAAGCTGAACTAGTTGCCTTCCGTAAATCAACGGACACTTCTGGAGAACTTTTCACCAGTACTTCTCCGTAAAACAACAAACATTATTTTTAACAGTGCCACCTTATGTTTGTGAGAGTTTTCAGCAACTGTTGTTTAGTACTCTTAAGTAACATACTAAAAAATTCTACTGGCATTCGGTACCACTTGAAATACTCTCATGTACACCGTTATAAATTTTAACGGAAATATATCGTTAATACACGGAAATAGTGTCAGTAAATATAAAATACGGAAGTGTCTATAGTAAATATACACTACGGAATCATACGTAATACTTTCGTAAGTCTGCGGACACTTGCACGGAAAAAATCGTAAATTTATGGGTTAGACAGATGTAAATATTAAGGATATATTTTAATAACATCACCGGTAAATCTGCAAATCTGTAGAAATGCAAATTGTAGCATAATAGGCCTATACATGTAAATATGGCTCAGTTCCGGGTGTTGAAATTGTTTTACTGAAACGTCTGTTGGATTAGGAAATAAGTTTCTGTGAATTCACGGAGGTATCTAATTCCATAAATCGACGGAGAACAATTTTTACAGTGTGTCAAAACAGCTGTCGTCTAATTACGGAAGTTACAGTGATATATATATATATATATATATATGTGTGTGTGTGTGTGTGTGTTAATGGCGTTCAACCTGACTTACAATCAATACGCGTAATACTCGTGCCTAACAGCATTTCGCCCAAACACATTTTGGTTCACAGTAAGGTAGTTTACGATAAACGTCGGCCAAGAGGTGTCTAGTAAATCAAGGACCAATTGAGGAAGCTACGCGAAGTTACTGTTATTTGGATTATAGTTTGTTCTCGAAAGAATACGCGAATTTTTCATATCCTTAATAATTAAATACACACATAAATTTGTATGTTGGGAAGGGAAAAAAGTGATATCTTCATTTCATTGGGATATGAGATCTGGCTGTAATTCGTTCATCGATGTTTAGAGATTGGTTTGACTTAGTTAAAACAGCGGTTCTTATAGACGGTTCGGCATAAAGTGAGCGCTCAAGAAAGCCCTGCCAAAGTTCTATTTTGAGGCAATTCGTGTCTTTCCGCGTATAACGGCAAACAACAGGGAATGTCTAACCTCTCTGGACACGTCACTTGGTGTTTGCGCATGTAAGACGAACTGTGCATTCGGCAGGTACCTATACAGTTAAAATAAAAATAAAAACTTTATTAGTTATATAAAATAAAATAATGTAGATTTAGGTTGATTTTGTTTCAGTATGGCTGTATTTAAAATACACGGAACAATATTGCGTAATTTTGCTGCCAACCATACAAGCAGTAAGGGAACTACAGTTAATGTTGAATTTTATGCAGTAACGGCTAGTGATATTTTCAAAGGTTAGATTTTTAGTGCTCACTTTATCCCGAACGACCTATAGTAACACGTGTAGCCTATTTGCGAAATGACTGCGTTGAATTACTACATTATTTAACAGTGATTAATCTAACCCGTTATAGAATTAACCTTAGCCCAAAGTGCATGAGGCAAACCACGGCCGACTTTAGAAGGCCGTAATATTAAATGTGGCAACGCTGTATCGGGGGGCCTGCTACCTGTCACTACTAGCATCTATAGCGTATCTTGGTGCAGTTTTACACACAGACTAGAGCAGCCAATGAGTGGCCAGCAGCTGGCCTCCCAATGCAGCGTTGCCATATTCACATATTCAAGACTCTGGCCTTATCCTAAAGACGGCCATGGGCAAGCCCGCGTACACGGTGTTTATTACTACTTATAGCTAGAGCCACGATTTTATGGCGAAAAGATTCTTGCAACATTTGGTTTCGATGCGTCATGTGCAAATCTGCAGATCTGCTACATCGTCTGTGATTGGATGATTTTACTCTCACTTGCCTTGGCAAATTACAGACGTACGGAGTCACAATAATCGTATTATGATTGGTGCAGTCAAATGAGAGATGTGTCGGAACAAAGACACGCTACAAATAATCATGAAGCAGAACTGCCGATGTGCACAGGAGACACTGAAACAAAGTGGGGCAAAAATCTTTTCGCGAAAAAATCGTGGCTCTACTTATAGCGTAACGCGAGCATGTATCGTTACATATCTTAATATCGTGATAAGCGCCGTTGCAGGCTTCCAAAATTGAGACGGCTTTGTACACGCAGTTCGCTAGATTACCAACAGAGAGCAGGCATGTGTGTAGTACAGGAAATATATTACGAATGTATCACATAGGCCACTAAATGTTTAACATGTTTCTGGTACTCAAGTTCGAAGGTAAAGTATGAGGAGTTAGCAGAGGCTGGAATATTTCGCGGATTTAATTACCTGCATGTTAGAATGTACTGGCCTACGTATATACTCAAGCCCCGACCATTTGACCATTAGCCGCTACTCAGTGGAACAGCGGACAATGGGTAGAGGTACGTAAATTTCGCAGATACATTCCAGGTCAGGTTGAACGCCAATTATGTATACTTCATTGTCGTGTCTGTGACTTGCCGGCGGCTGTTACGAAACGCGTTTGACTACTGCAAGCCAGTAGTAAATAAGGAAGTAATGCGAAGTTCCATGCTTGCTACCTGCTTGTATGGTTATAAGCCAATAGTTAGAGATGATGGTTAGGGCCCGGTAGTTTTCGCGAAAAGATTTTTGCCCCACTTTGTTTCAGTGTCTTACGTGCACACCTGCAGTTCAACTTCATGGCTATTGACAAAGTGTTTTTGTGCAGAGTCGTTATTCATTTGACTGTGCCAATCAGTACACGGATAACTATCACACATCACGTCTGTGATTTGCGGGTTTAACCTCCACACGTTGTATGTTAAGGCATCCAATCACTGGCCACATAGCAGAGATGCAGGTGCGCACGTAAGGCACTGAAACAAAGTGCTGCAAAATTCTTTTCACGAAAATTACCGGGCTCTAATGATGGTTTATCGCGGGAAAACTTGACTGTTTGCTAGATTTCAACGTACTTTTAGCTTACCAAAACATAACTGGTTTTCGCTTGTACGTGGACCTGTTATCTTATATGACTGAGCCAATAATAATCCTGATGATGTAATACTTTATGCCTGTTATTGGGCGGCAGACAGCTACGTTCTGGCACGAAACTACAGCGTTTTCAAAGGTATGTTGGCACAAAACATTTTCGCGATATACCATCATCTCTACCAATAGATAATCGATTGTGGCCAGTGGGTGTATAGGACTGACAAGTCGAAGCTGCTGCCAGATGAATCCGCAAAATTGACGTACCTCTATATATGGGGCTTGAATATGCATAGGAGAGTGGATTCTTGCATACGAGTCAATGAATCCGCGAAATTTTCCGGCTCCTACGAATTAGTTTATATTATAATTGTTTATCCTACGGCTATGTTTACGTCAACAAGTGGAGAACAGAAAAAAAAAATCATGTCTGAAAGGGATGGATAACTACAGTGGAGTATCCAGGAATTGTGTAAGGGGTAAGGAGTTTAACCTGAGAATAATAATATTGGATTTCAAGGTGCAGAGTAGTGATATTTTAGAAGTTATCGTAACGGAACATTAAATATTGTACTGGGTAAATGTATTTTTAATTTTCTTTAAAACTAGTCACGAGGGCAAAGGGGGAAGGTTAATAAACCGTATTTCACCCCCTCTCCCATTTGACTAGTACTGTGTATGAGTAGCGTTTCAGAAGTGCCCAACTTACAGTGTACAACTAGCCTTGTATTGTTCTCTGGTGTGTCTGCGTCGACCCAGTCGGGTTCGAGCAGCCGGCCCTGAAGGAAGGAACTTTGGAGAGATGAGGGGCGTGGTGGGGGCGAAGCTGCGGTTCTGAAAATATCCCTACGCCTGCATCAGGTGACGACTGCACTGCTTGCCTATCTCCCCGCCTCCTTCCCCACCCTCTCCCTTCTCACACCGTACCCGCTAGGCAGCATAACTAAAACTGGTGGCGTCCCCCCTCCCTCCACGATTGCGCGCGCATGTATCCGCTGTTTGGTTCCTACCGCTCCCGCTGCCCTGGCACAGAATACTTGGGAATACAGAAGTGAAATAGCCGGTAGGACGGCTAACTCAGTCACACACGCCAGCAAAATGACTTCGCTGGCCAGCAACATGGCGGAAACGCCTATAGTGGGACAACAAACAAAACGAGTCGCTACAATTTCGCTCTGCGCAGATGCTCCTACTCCCTCTCCTTCACCATTAGAGGAAGCGACCAACCAGGCCCGTAGAACTGCAAGAAGTGTCGGGCGAGTCCACTGCCGCTGTATGAAGGGGTAGGGGTATTCATTTCAGCTCCGACAACGGCCGAGGGCGGAT
>PNEQ01020045.1:0-23134 GCA_003012365.1 Medauroidea extradentata
TTTTGTGAAAAAAAAAAAAAAAAAAAAAAAACTTTAATGAGAAGTTATGCATGCGCTCTCGAATAATTCTGCCAAAGAAATAGGGTTGGGTAATTTTTAGGGGTGGGGGGAGGCAAACCGGTAGAGAGTTAGAATGGAGCAGCATATGCCCGCAAAGGTTTCTGTCAAAAAAATTATTCTCCGGAAGAAAAAAAGAGGAACGGGGTAGAGAGCCAAAACGAGGTACTAGAAAAATTTTGTGATAAAATATCATAATAAGGTGCATTGAAACACGTGCCAGCATGTACATCTATGTACCTCAAATCCTAAAAGTTATCCACTCACGCTATAATACGAATATATCCATACGTAAATGCATATCATAAATTGACTATGTACAACTAAATATTATTCCCCACCAGAATTAACAGGGAGTAAAAATGTTCTAATCTAATTCTGTCCAACACGAAATTTCCAAATTCCATTTTATCTTTAACTCAGCGTGTAGTAAATATTATAAAAACGTGTAATGCAAGTAGCTACGAATTATTGATAGTAAGAGAAAGAGAAAAAAAATCAGATTAGTTAGGCGGTTATAATAAAATAACGAAATTCTCCTGAATATATACCTGCCATTATCTCATAATGTCATTTTCTTACCAAAACCTTTATCACAGCCAACTCCTCAATTGTGAAACGAATTTGAGGTTTTACCATGCAGAACTAGCATATAACAACTGGGGGAAAATTGAGTTTTAAAATGAATTACTAATGTAGTTTCTTGATATTACAGCACACCATCTGATTAGCTAGGTATTACAGTATTTTGTGTACTGGTCGATTTACGTTCATCTGTGCACATGTATTACTATTAAAGTGAAATGCAATTTCCTTGACAAAGATAAGCCTGAACTATTGGCTTATTCCTCGGAAATACGTGTAAATATTAAAATATCCGTACGGATTCTCCAATACTTTCAACGAGTGTTACAGTTCAATGAGTGTTATCAATCACCAAATTAAGTTTTATTTTTCTATTAAGAACCACAGTCGTGCTTCCAACAGAGAATAATGCATATTGGCCTACTTCATTTTGCTGTAACTTACACATGCCAAAATTAATTTATTACAAAGAAATAAATTAGTTTTAGGGCAGTGGTTAGTATCTCAATTTGTTACGGAATGAACTGTAGACTAATCAAGCAAGATTCTCGCAGCATGGAAACGTTCATAATCTCGTTTAATACAATATAAAATAACAAACCTTGACCTGCTGGAAATATTGCCTAGAATTATAATAGTCTCTCACAAGAAACATACAACCGAATTATCCTCTCTTGTTAACAGCGGCACGATTTGTTTAGAATAATCGTTATGTATTACTCCATATGATCAATGAATTACGTAGTTCAAAACTTTCTGCAGTTGCTGTATATGAAAAACCAGTAATTTTTCGACTCTGTGTATTAAAAGCATTAATTAATGAATACATATCTTCAACCCATATAATCATACATAAGTTTTTCAGCACCGTTTGTACAAAATCAGCTGTTTCTATTCATGATTTAAAGCGCAAATACTACTGGCCAAGTCGTCCATTCAAGAAAATATATTTGCTGAATTTTGTAAGCAAATTTATTGCTAGTAGATACGAGTAGCAGGTGAAATATTTAAGATGCAGTAATTTTGTATCATCGATTCCACGCCAAGATACTGCGCTAAACAAACGCGTCAGTGGCAGAAAAATATAGTAAAAACTGTTTCATTTGACATTCCTCTATCGTTTTTAGAAAATTCATTCGAAATTAAATATCGATTCCTTGAGACAATATAGGCCTACACAAAAAAGCGACAGTGGACGGTACTTATTCTCGAACGTGAATAAAAAGTCATTAATTTTTCTCGCATTTCGTTAAACCATCAGATTGGCCTATTTTAATGTTATTGCATTTTACACAAGATGCGAAAGGTTCTCTTAACTACAAAAATATGGTGGTTGCATACGAATGGTCCCGATTACTTTTTGATATTGTTTATGGCTTGATAATATGGCATTGTTCCACCATAATTTACCCTACGCGTAGTTTTATGCTAAACACAAGTCTTTAACTAAATCTTAAGAGAGATTTCTAATTGCGAAATACGGAAGCACTTGGTGATAACTTATTGCTAAAAACATCACAATTAGTAAAAGATACTGACCGTGTTAAGTTGGTCATCAATTTTAATATAAAATTATAGCATTTATTATTTTGAAAATAGTAGCAAACACAGTAAATACTATTTCAAACACAACTGCCAAGCAAATTTTTGTTATCGGCTCTCGTTTAGGTTAAAAATAAAATGTTGCGAAACAAGGCCTTAATATACCTATTCCAAGAGAGGGGACTTGTTGGTCTATGCAGCAAAATAGTATTTATAGAAATTGTAGAAAACCGGGAACACAAGCTTTCCCCCCCCCCCCCCCCTTTGTCAAACTTCAGTCACACAAGATTTCAGAGACATTTTGTTGCAGCAGTGTACAGATAAAGGAATCTCGTTTTTTCTATCGACTGAGACAGTACTTTAGTCAGGGGCGCATTTGAGGGGAGCCAATTTGATCTTGGCGCCAGTTTTTTTTTTTTACCAGGGAAGAAAAGATTGCATTGCAGAAAAACAAAAATAAGAACTGTATAATTAATCTTCTCAACACACATGACAATATTTTTACTCTGCGGGATGTTGCACTGCATGCACATAATGGGTATCAAATGCTACAGAACCTGAACAGGACACAATTTAATTATGTTTTCGGCAATTTCAAGTAGTGTACTAGTAAGTTACGGTAACACAATGTATGTATCCGACGTTGTTCTTAAACCAGCCCCTCCCCGAAAAACCTTTATACGTTATTAACTTGAGTAGAGGCGGAAACTCCACAGTTGAACATGAAATTTTGAAAATGAAAATAACTCGTGGACCAACTATCTTATTTTGTGAAACTTTTGGACATTTAACATAGACCGTGTTCGAATGGGTAATCAATAATTATGTATGGTTGGACTCGACTGAAATCTGTCCAGGATTCTGTATGTAATTAGCCTAACCAAATTAGCAATCATTTTCGCATATTAAATCAAGTAAAGTGAACAAATAATGCCAGTTAAAATACGGGCTAAAAATTGTACTTGCACACAGACACAGCATCCTTCAGTGTAACTGTGCCACGTGTCTTCTGTACGCACAGACAATCTGAGGACATTCCTTTTATGTTTACAGAATGGATTGAGACAAAGCCTGCTTGCTCCGCGCCGAAAAATTTGTAATTTTATAATTGGAGACCAGAGCTCCAAATCATGCCAACTATAAAATTTGGGAATTAGCAAAAAGATATAGTACATTAATTGTGTGCATTTATTTTTATCTGAAATTATATTAACTACAGTAAATTATTGTATTTTGATTAAGATAGATACAAATGCATACGACAAAGACAGCATCTTTTATTGCTATTTCTTAAAGTTTGTAGCTAGCATGATATGGATTTCAAGTCTCCAACTGTACCAAACACTGCTCAACTTTTACAAATTAACACTAACAGTGATTTCCAACCAGTAAAAATATTTATCGGTTCCAGAGTTTTCGTACAAGCGCAAGTCAAAGTAGCGGTCTGACTACTTCCGCTCCTTACTCAAAGTAGAAGCTATTCTAACGATACAATTGAAATTATTTACAGTGAAAGCTAACTTATTAAGTAAATTCACGAAAAAAAAAAAATTCTATTAACAAAAGTTGTCTAATGTATAAATTTTTATGTATCTTTTGAGTATCTGTATTTTTATACGATAATTTTTACGTAAAATAATAAAGGTCCCAGTCTCTCGCGTAATACATTTGCTATCAATCTAAATAATTTTATTTGTATAGTTTGAATAATTTTCATATCGATATTTTGACATGCACTTGTACGAAAACACGAACCCGAAAAAATACTATTGATATTAATGTAATGTGCTACGAGTTGGACAGTGTTTCGAACAATAAGATTACGAATTTTCCTGTACAGAGAGCCCTTAATGACAGCCAGACCCGGCGCGGCATAAAATAGTATTTCAGGCAAATTCCTGCAAGCTTTAGTTTGTGTTGTTCAGGAGCTCCGAAAACGGAAGGCGAGGAAAAACCTCGAGTGCTAACTTCGTGTCAACTGACCTTAGTTGTTTAACGGCCACGTTACGGCACTCGTCGCTCCTGACCTTTGTCGCCTGCACGATGACGTTGACGGAAGCCGGTGACTAATGCAAGCGAAGTTGTCAACTACAGAGCCTACCACCACACCAGAAGTACAACAGGCCGCACTAACACCATGACGGCCGGGATAGCACAAGAGAATTTGGTACAGACGATTGACAGCCTCATTAAATATAGCTGTAGACGGTTGATTATTTGGTAAGTCATGCATAATAGAAGTACGAGACTGATGCCATTATACCTGGAGGCAGTAAAAAACCGAAGCAATAGGACTGACACTGCATTTATACGCGGATCACTAAATTTTGACGGTGTTTTTGTCTATGCTATGTAGCTTCAAGCAGTGACCTAGGCATATTTCATTAGTGGAAAGAGAAAAGCACAGTATAAACTGTGTGTCCTTTTAATAAATACAAATATCGAAACACGTTCTGCAGTTTCGTGTAGTAAAAAAGAATAAGCATGAAACGCTGCAACATCGTTCATGCGCCAGAAAACATCTTTGTAACAGTTACATTTTACTTCGTTGAATTCTGAAATACGTTTAATAGACATTTACATGGGCCTGGTTACCAATGCGCTACTTAAGTACACCGCAGACTGATACACAATCTGAAATCAAACGGGTATGAGCAAGTTAAGCTTCATTCTCTGGTCATGGATAATAAACATTACAATGCCCGTGTTCAATGTTCTGACTATTGAACAAGTCAATGTATGCTGTGAGTAATAAATGTCACCGCGACTAGGGTTACCAGATACAGAGAGAAAAAAAATATTAATCTCGCAAAAGCAGTAATTTCACTAAAAAAGATAATGAAAATTTTTCCAATCCATAAATTAATAATTATCGTGTGATATTTTCATATGAATAACCAATATGAACACACATTTTAAAGTAAATGACAATTTTAATATTAAAGAATTCATATTCCTTATCAGCAAAACAGAGTATACTCATACTATATCGAAGAACACAACATAATACAGTTATGTGGATAGCCAAGTGCACGCAACACATTTATCGTGAAGTGACGAGCCGCCCTGTGTATGTGTGTGTGTGTGTGTGTGTGTGTGTGTGTGTGTGTGTGTGTGTGTGTGTGTGTGTGTGTGTGTGTGTGTGTGTGTGTGTGTGTGTGTGTGTGTGCGCGCGCGCGTGTGTGCGCGCGCGTGTGTCCGTAGCTTTATGATGATAAAGAATTATAGCATGCAGTTGTGAACAGATAATATGTCATGTAGGTAATGTATCATCCAGTTACAAAGCCGGACATTACTGTAATCATCCAGTTACAAAGCCGGACATTACTGTAAACGGCCTTATCTTGAGCGGAGAGCTGGCAGTTGAGAATGATCCACAGCCTCGAGTCGTGTGGCGTTCGTACACTACCAAACGAGAAAACGAATGTTTTGATGAGATTGATTTCATTGTTTTAGAAAAATGTGTTAGCGCAAAGTAACAAATATACTTTAACAAAAAAATTTTTATGTTTTATTAACATTCAATCTACCGAATAATAATTTTTTTCCCATGGGCCTGCATAAAAATTATGACGTATTTAACTCTTCAAACTCGTGTAATTTTTATCTTATTTAAGCTGTGATTATGGCATTTACATTAAAGCAGTGGAAATGTGATTTTGTTACTGAATAGCATGCATAGTAAATATTTAAAAACTAGAAACATTTCGTCTGCAAATGTTTCAGTTAATAATTTACAGAAACATTATATTATCCTAATATTTTCATTTGAGTACTGTATACTCTTTTTGAAAATGAAATAATTTTAATCTCCGAATGCCCTTAATTTGTTACGAAATTTTGTAATAGGGTTTGTGAGTCACCTCCTGACCCTTCTCAATTCCATACTAAGATATTTTGTAGTGATTAGTGCTGCCGCGACCTTCGGCTTGTTTACGCACTGTGCCCTGTATCTCGGTCGTATCTGCGAGATACAGTGCACCCGTATACGTTACATTGATCGTATCTGAGGGATACATTGTGACCTTTCACACACACGTTTGTATTGGAAACACACAGTGACAGAAAATAGCTGCTACAAAAAAACTTTTGGAATGAACAACCTACGGGATTATCAAAACTTACGGATATGTTTCGCCACGACAGAGCGGACGATGATACTGGGGATGGAAGCGATACTGATACCATACCGATACCGTGGAAAATCGCTAGGAAGTCTCATACTACTCCAATGATGTAGACGAAGATTGAAGAATCGCAAAAATCGCTGCTGTCTGAGAAGTTTTCAATAATGCGTAGAAAATTCCCCACTTCTTTGCAAAGAAATCTGGGAAAAGTGCCGGCCGCCATTTAAACATGAAATCCCAACAACAGCAAACAAACTTATATTTCTACAACATTTGTGACTAATATTTTTTCTTGGAGCATGCTGTTATAATCCATAACTTTCGCTACCACTCCCGCCCTAACAACTAAGTGTTCCATAGTAGTATAATTGTGTGAAATGTTAATATAATTACACATTTTCCACGACGGCAGATAACATATCTATAAAATTAATATCCAAAATTTTGCTTGTAATCAGGGTAAGTAAAAATGTTTTAGCAATTTCTAAGCATACAATGCTGAGTGGACTAGACTGATTTGTGTTGCATCTTTTGATGTATGTATATCCATAACATTACTGTAAAAAGAAACTACACACACTAAATTATAATATGAGAAATTTTCACAGCTTCCGTAAATTACAAGTTTTTCACTGGCGAATCTGTTGTTTAGACAATCATTGACAAAAAACCTGAGAAAACAGCTTGGAGTGACTGATTGAATAATTAAGTATATTTTACTGTTTAATCAGTACAAATTCTACTATTTAATCTGTAATATTAAAACTAGATAATTATAATTTCAATTTCACACGACATTATTCTACACGTAATTAAAAGTGTACAAATCCCACAGAAAGCACGCTACTAATTTTTGTCTGCTAGTGTTTCTTAAAACTGAAACACGTGTCTTGATTTACACTTAAACCTGTAGTAATAGTTATAGTAGGCCCACATAGTTATTAGTGTTCTTGTTCTTCGGTTGCTGTGGTTAGTTAAGTTTTAATAATATTCTGTTTCACTCTGTTACTCACTTTGAAGTTACGCTGCTTTGAACAAGTAACACTCCACTACAAATTTATTTTTAAAAAACTGTAAAAAAATAACACAAATCACTGGTTAGCAACATTTAAGATACTTATAAGGTGTTTGCGTGATATTCTTTTGTTTTTTTACATTAGCGCATGCTTTTCGCGCGTTTATGACAATTTAGAAAATTGAATACATAGGCTACATTTTATGTAGAATTACAATTTTTTGTCAATCCAGGCAAAAATAAATTTCATTACTTTTTCAATTAGTAATAATCTCAAATTCAATTTGCGAGTAAATTTCACTGATGCAATCTATAGCTTTTAACAGATTCCCGATACAGTAGTTTTAATATCTTGACTCAATGGGAATAACTGGAAAACTGCGAGTATATACTCAAATATACGTATATAAAACCTATATATCATACATCACCATATTATAAAATACATTTCGGTACGTGTGGTGTGACATTGAGTCAATTTTATGAAAATGTAATTACAATACAATTGAAAATATTAAGACAATAACAGATCATTTAATACAAACAAAATAATTTAATGAAAACCTAAGTAATAAAATAAAAATTTCTAACAATACTCATTACGTATCCACTAGATAAGACTGCGTCTATACATTCTAATATAACATAACCTGTAAACACACACATATATTTATAACTAAAGTCGTCTTGTTAAAATACTCATATTAGTCTTTAAACAATCATATTTTCGCAAAGTTTAATGAAAGTCGCCTGAGGTAGACAACCGAGTCTATCAGCATTGCCGCCAAATAACAAGAACAATGTAGCACCTACCCATATGATAGTGCGTTTTGCCTACATCACCAGTCACTAATCTTCTTGTCAGATTACAAACTTACTGAAAGTATTTCTAGCAAACAGTTCGACCTTACATCCCTACAAGACGACTCTCATTGTATTTGTGTAGGGTGAATCACAAGTCAAATTTACACATCGCTTGCAACTTACTATACTCTGTTTCATGTAAGTGTGGATAAATTTGACAGCCACTTATGGACAATTAATTTTTAGTATTATGTGATTTGTTCCACAATGCAAGATATTTTTAGCTCTGAAACGAACACGAGATGTTAATTTCCGCATTTTTACTGCACAGTTTGGCTTGTGTAGAGCCACAAATCACAAAATATTGCAAATTATTGACCATAAGTTGCTGTGAAATTTATCCAAATTTATATGAAATGGAGTATAACTACGGAACATTTTCGAGTAAATACAGGATAACAACCCATCTATTCACGATGAAGGGAAACAATATTACGAACTACATTTTCACAGGTGCAAGTTCGTTTCATGCAACTCACACTATTAGTTCTCTTAATAATCATTTTAGGGAAAAGTGGCACATATATTTTTGTCGGTATTAGCTTGCCTAGAGAGAGATGTCTTCCATAAACACGGACAATGAAGTGTGGCTCCAGCCGACACTGTGACATCACTGGCCCGAGGCCAAATGCGGCTGAGACAGGTGAAGCACACTGCCCTAGTATCGCGCCGCGCGATATAAATACATGTCTCCGCCAGTGCGTACAGCCGGGTGACTACTAACCTCCTGATACCTACTTCCTGTGAATGCCACTTACCTTGTTGCCTCACTTCAAGCGCGGATCTAGATGGGTTGGGGAGAGGGGGTGGAGTGGTGTCTCCGAAATCATGACTCCAGACTCAACCAAAAGTCATCATATTTGTATAAAAAAAAAGTTAAAATTTTTAGCAACTGTAATTTAGTGTTTAGAACTAAGAATACTTTTTAAATATCACCAATTTGCACCTTAAAAAAGGAATTTCGCTGTGGAAGAGCCCCCGGACTCTCCGTTTATATATTTGAGTATTAACACACATATAGTATGCATGACTCCCCCCTCCCCTTTTTCCCTTCAGAAAATTCAAAGTCTAGATCCGCCTATGCCTACTACTCAAGTTACAGGGCTCGCATCCCATTGCATCACAAGGTAGGGCCGGAGCCGCGGTGGCCGAATAGTCAAGCCATTCGCCTCCCACCACGGCGATTCTGGTTCTATTCCCAGCGCGATCGGTCGCATATGGGAATCGTGCCGGACGATGCCGTTCGTCGGCGAGTTTTCTCGGAGATCTTTCCTTTCATTTCCACCACCCTTTCATTCCGACGCTGCCCCATACTCACATGTTACCCCTTACCTGTGCTGAAGACCTAGATGTCAAGTTCTGACTAAAATATCTTGATATCCCCTTCACACCGTATGTTTCCCGCGCCCCATCCCTCCTCATCAAGGATATACAATTGCGCGTGTATGTATGTATGTATCTGATAAGTTCTTTTACTACTGCGATTGCGATTAACTATTGACGCCGACAAAAATCTCACTCACGTGATCGGGTCATGTCGCTAGCGACGAATCTACACAGCAAAGAAGTGAATAAGCTGAATTTTCTTTCCAATAAATTCCAATACTTGGTCAGCGGTTGTTTCACTTTCTCGACTAATAGCCCCGGAAATAAGGGGTTTCGTCGCAACTAATTCAGGGAAAGCTGAATTCTTGTCAGACAAGACTCTTATTGAGACACGTATATCCTCAAAGTCCCCGCCTCACTTCTCTTCCTCACAAACCTCCTTCCCAGCCCTCGAAGTCTGAAAACTTTGCCTTCACAAATTCCCTTAAAATAATAATAGCAAAAACAAGTAAATATCTACCGCACTTTCCACTTGAAACTAAGCTACGATAATTTTCATGATTCAGCAAGCTTGTGATAAATACTATTTTCTGGCCTCTCAAAATGGCTAAAAACCACTTTTTTAGACTGCTGTAATAACGAAAATACCGCCTGAATTCGTACAGCGCAAAACTAGATTCCTTCGTATTATCCAAAAATAAAATTTTAGCGTCACCGCTTTAAGTCGCACAGAAAAAGACAACAAAACCCTTGCACGCCAGTTTGGCACGCTGCGAATAGAGGCGGTATGCTTCTCGTCAAGCGTGGTACTCTGGTTCGTAATCACTCAGCTGTTTCTAAATTTAAAACCGGCCCAAACTACTCTTAATGTATGCATTACACTTGTATACCTACGAACACTTGAAGCTATAGAAAGTCACTATTAAATTAAAAAATTCGGCACGCTTATTAAAACGGCTTTCTCAGACTGCCATACGTTCATTATACAATATCGACTTTATTAGTAAAAACAAAATAATATAAACATGCCTTGGACTTATTACACTTTATTTCTTACAAAGACAGTTTGTGTACTATTCGAGTGCATGCTTGGCAGTGCAGTGACATCGCAGTAACTTTGTACTTACTGTCCATACCGTATAATAATTTCATTATTTGACAGAACATAAAAAAAGTAGGGCAATGTAAACAAAAATAGTATGTACCCTTCCACCACCATGTGCTTTCCAGCAAACATGTCAACAGTTAAGGCGCACGCCTGCCTGCCTTGTAACCAGCGTTGCAGGGTGCTAGCAGAACGCTTTTATCTAAGAAACTACTAAACGTATTTCTAATGTATGCATTTACGAAAAGAACAAACACTTCAAACGACTTCGGAATAATAGTTTTAAAACATCACGTTAATTAAAAAGACCATTCCAGAGCACCTCAAAATGACTGAAAACGGCTTTTTCAATCTATTATATCTAAACAACTACTGAAGGGATTCGTGTGAAACTACAATAGAGAGGTATATTGGACTTTACTTAACATTTTCCACCAATAAAAAGATGGAGTCACCACTGAAAGTGTCAGTCAGACGAGTGTCCTACGATATAACTGCACGCGGTTTCAGTGTCTTGCGGTAGAGGCGATACCGCGCCAGATGAGCCGGTCAACATAGCCCTTGGAGTCGTGCCTCACTCACACAAACACACGGCCACCAGGCGGCGCCTTAAGGTATAGTATAGAATCCGAAGTGTGTTGCGATTTTGTTGAGGTTATTTTTTGATCTCAGACAAGTTAGGTAATTTGTTTTCAATATTGGCTGCACAAGTCTTACTAGGGTTAGGTAAGCAATTGTAATGGAAAATTATTTCATATTGCAGCAATGGATAGCCTACTCTTCAGTAGTCCAGTTAATATAACTCAAAATTTTACATAATTTATTGTATATTTTCCTAGGTATTTCTTTGGAAATATTGATGTTATATTATCAAAGTTGTGCGTCTCACAAAACTTATATAAAAAAACTTGGTCAACATATTTTTTGACTACAAAGCAAAAATTTGCATTCTCACAACCTAAGCGGAAATAATATAACAAAAATCGTAAGTAATAAACAAACATGGGTAGGACTAATTTCCCAAATCAGCTTTAAATCTTTTTGTAACACATATGATTAAACACATACACTTTGATGGCCGGGAAATACATAGGCTTAAGTTTTCTGATATTTTCTTTTGGTAATATGTAGGCCTACACTTTTGCAGCTGACAGGCACAAAATCTCACGTGAACTTCATATAACAGACCGTGCTACATTTGTATGTATCTTGGTCCTGCGTATCCTCTTGTCCCATTGTCTCTTACCATCACCAAAGGACACCGACTTACTTGCCATACAAAGTATAAAAACACGGATATTTTCGTGCAAAAATAATTTATTGAGTCGGCGACTTGAAAAAGCATGTTTACATATACGCCCACAACAAGAACCGTACAAATATATAACACATATTCCGTTAAAATAAAAGGTAGGTAACATTTTTTTTTATTGTCTGTAGCATTTTTCTCTGGAAGAATTACCTGCTTCTTACTTAGCGTCTTTGTAAGCGATTGTTTTTGTAGACATGCCACGATGCTGAAAAGCTTAACGTTTTCCCAGTTCTCTCTTCCGAAACACGTCTTAAAATATCCCGTTGTCGTTGGCAATTACAGGCTGTGTATCTTAATTCCTGCATTGCAGTATATTAAATATAAGCACAGAATTTATAATAACATCTTAAAAGAAAATAATTACAAACTCACACGGTTACGAAAACACGAACACACGAGAAGCTTACGTAATGGCGTCCGTTTTGGTTGCCGGTACAGGTCTGTTGATAATAGTGCGGTTGTTTGTAAAATAGTTATACAAATCACGCAGCTTGAATATAATAAAACAGTTGACTGACTAATGCTGGACACATAACCGTGTTAATATATTACTGTTCCTCCAAAATACTTACTTATTTTTCACGTATATTACATACTACTTTCAATGTCGGCGATGGAAGTTAACAGATTTATTGATCACGGTTGCCACTACTGCTTCATCAGGTCATACGATCACGTCCTGTTGTTTTAAATTGTATGATATTCTGCCACGTGTTCGGCACGTGTTAAAAATATTGGTAGCATCGGCTGTTAAAATACGGAATTCTTACATGGGATAGACAGTACTACCGGTACAACAGGTTTGATGCGTCAGCGCAACACATTGTACCACGCCCTAACCCCGACGCTTGGAGGCAGCGAACTAATATAATGAAAACCATCACTCGCAAAGAAGCGTTTTAAAACTATATGTATTCATATTATTTACCTCCCGAAATATTTCGGGTAAGAATCCGAGTTTCCGAATAACTTATTATACAAAGTAAGCGCACACACGAATATTACTACACAGCTTTGTAATACGTACGAAATTCAACTATTAATAATATACACAACAGGTACACTCTAGTTCCGCAAGTAGGAAATCTTATCCTTCCAATCCTTTTTAAAAACCAGTAGCACACTCAAAATCGTACTTATATTTTTCAGCTTGAGAGTTATATCTGCCGGTTTAACTTACTTGCCAAACTCAGTTCCATGGACGTTGCATGTTCTTTTTCTTATACATAGACCTACGCATCTTAAGAGGTAATTTTTAAAAACAAATTTGTCGACAGTGGTCCAATAAATAATTTCTCTAAACATTGCACGACGATTTTTACTTAGGCCTATGTCAGTAATTAAAGGTGTATATTTTCTGTAAAAATCCGCCAGACTTCCAAGTTTCTTCTCGACATAAAGTCTTGCAATCTGTTCAGAAATACCATTTCAGCATTTTTATCGATATATACTGTATAGGTGGAAATAGGGAAATGCGCGTACCTAAAAATATTCTAACCGCATACATTTGCCACTTTACAATATTGCACAACTTCTGCTGGCACAGCAGGCTTGATTATTCGGCAGCGCCTATCTCTGGGCATCGTGGTGCCCGGGGAAACGATAAACAAGCAGAGGACTGGAGCCGCAGGGGTAAAAATACTCCTGTGGGGTTATCGGCACAGGATGCTGTTGCTCCAGATGCGATAATGCCGCTGGGCGCTACCAGAGGGATCTCGGGGAACGATGACGTGTAAACATAGCCAGCCATCTCTGCTGCGCGAGGGAGGGCCGCAGTGCCCAGCACTCGAAAGAAAGGAAACTCTTAATTGATGTAGGTATATATTAATGTATTATCACCGTGCGCATTCTGTTCTGTGCCTACACCGATTACCAAATGTTTGCGGAGAAGGGGAAGGAAAGTTAAGATTTTAAAATTAAAAAACACGAACTGTCAGTTGCGTCTACTCCATCTGGAGTGGATTTCTAAACGAATTTTAGCAAATTGATGATTCCAAGCTCCATAACTATCAAAACATACCTTAATTTAATACAACTGGAAGAAAAACAAATTACTAGATAAGAGACTCTTAACAATTACAAAACAGGTTATTTTCACGAGCAGGAGAGGACTAATCGCGAAATGCCGATGCCTCTTCACCTTCTTCGGGTCAGATACTATCTCTCACGCCACTACTGAATGTTGAGTCGGTGGAATATTTACGGCACCGAATGCCGTTACGGAAACTAGTCATATCTACTGAAACACACGCGATGCGCTCCTCTTTATCGCTGTCACTAGGAGTGCGAAAAAATAGATGGGTGCGCGTTCGCTATAAATACTGTTAGCGGCGGTCGAGTAGGCAGTCATTGCGTTCAAAAATATGCTGAAATTTAAAAAACTTCAAGAAATATTTAAATATACAAAACTGCGCAATTTTCTATTTTATATAGAACTTATAACCTGCAACATCGTTATTCAGTGTGTATTTTTCCAGTTCGGTAAGTCGGTTTTCCTTTCACGCAAATTTAGACTTTGACACGCAATTATAAAAAAACTATGAACTCTTAAAAATTTTAATTACATAAAATAATAACCACAATACACAGGATATATCAGTACAACGGTTATAAACTTTCAGGAGAGAGCGAATACCCACCAAACGATGGGAAATCACATAGCAATGCACGGTCGGAAACGCTTTCCTGGTGCGGTAGT
This sequence comes from Medauroidea extradentata, assembly GCA_003012365.1. NCBI lineage: Eukaryota > Metazoa > Arthropoda > Insecta > Phasmatodea > Phasmatidae > Medauroidea > Medauroidea extradentata. The sequence goes on from PNEQ01020045.1 coordinate 14,632, forward strand.
GATGACAAAACACAAGAAAGAAAGAACACGAACAAGAGGAGAAAACAAGTGTATTATTCTTAATACAGCAAAAAAAAAAAAAAAAAAAAAAGATACATGGATAGTCACCACCAGCCAAGGACTTCCCAGCACTTCTGCTGTGTTAGGATTAATGAACATGTTTTCTCCTCCTGTTCGTGTCCTTTCTTTCTTGTGTTTTGTGTCGCAGAAAAGCGTTTACCACCATGCAATGCTACGTGATTTCGCATCGTCTGGATGCGCTCTCTCTCCTGAAAGTTTGCAACCGCTGTACTGATATAACCTGTATGTCTACTAAACAAACAATATCTCGTACAAAACATATTTTTAAAAAAATTCGATCACGTGCCCCTTTAAATTATAAACATCCGATAACTCGATGGATAGCCGTAATGTTAATATGTACTTTTTTTAAAGTAGCAACTGTAATCGGTCCAGTTGCGCCTCATTTGATGGCTTGCAGATTCGAAAACGCCTTTAAAGCAAAGCAATAAATAATTACGCTGACTAATCTAGATAGTGTTCGAAAACAATATATCTTAACTTCTGTAACAGAGTCGCTGAATTGCATTTCAAACAGCTTTATTGTTTACGAGCATACTTCTGTTATGCGTGTTATACTTGTGCCAATCTGGCTTTTTTTTAACTCCATTTATAACTTTCGTGAAGTCAGCCACCACCTACAATGACAGCAAACTTAATAAAATATATTTTAGCAATATAACTGATAAAAAATTGCGTTAATGTCATAAAGCTATAGTAATGCGCTATTATCGAACATGTTTCTGAACTCGCTGACCAAGCAGACCACCCTATTAATTTCTTTATTTCGGTGACCAACGAAGTTACTGTAATCTTCCACCGTGTGTATGATATCCATTTTTCTCTATTTGTGGTTCAATTATTAGTGTTCAACAGTATAGTTAGGTAATAATGATTGTCATTATTATAAGATATACACGAAAATCAATTTTAAAAGCCTGGCATAGGATCCTTAAAAAATATTATGCTGCAAACGCTGCGCAGCAGCGGAAACCGCGAAGTCGAGTCATGAACATGGTTAGCGTTGGCAAGAAAGCCTACTCTTATCCGCCGAAACCGCTGTTCCGTTGCCAGTCTCAAAGTATGGCGTCATCACCCAGCAATAACGACAATTACAGGAGCCAAACCTGACGAACACAGCAGCAGATTCAATAATAAAACTAATATTTAGAGGCAGAACTGAACATTTGCACGTGTCTTACGCGATTACTCAATACGAAAATTATTTAATACAAAATTGTGCGCAACTTATTGTACCATATAGCACAGGCCTACACAACTGACAGGTTATGGGAAAAATCACTTCCAAACTAAACTCGCGGTCGCCGTTTAACTTTCTGATACGAGTGACAGGAGCCACAAGCCAAATTTTCCAGTCAAGCTTTCAACAGTTGCCACATCACATCTGGTGTTATACATAGGATCACTATCTTGATGCATGTTGAAATGGCTCCTTTCGCCGTAAGATCCGATCTTCTTTGTTTTTAGTATCCTTTTGGGGAAGTCATTTATTTTTTATGTGTGCGAGAGTACTTTCGATGACCATGTTCTCGCCTGCAGGGGATCAGAGCAGGACAAGAAAGCTGCTGGTTGCCAATCTGAGTGACTAAGACTGAAGTTTTTTTCTCTCTGCCGTGCTGGACAATGGACGATGTGAAATGAGGTGGATGTTGCGCACAGGTAAAGTAAAACAATAAAAGCAATAAAACAACTAATTTTCTTACTAAATGAGCAAATGGAGGTAAATCGATGTTTGAAAAATAAAAAACCCCGGGAACGAAAAACAAACCACAGTTATGTCAACCGAGCTGTCAGAAAAGCGCACTCACATTCGTGGGATGAATTACATCGCGAAGCAAAGCACCACAGAGCCTACCAAATGAGTGCCAATTGGAATGCGCTGTTTGCCGAAGAAAGAGTAAATATGACGACGTACATTTCCATAGTAGACTAAACTTTTACTAACGTTTTGCGTTTTATTACGTTGATCTCTGGATTAAGGTGTTTCAACTGAGAATAATTTTGGATCATACTCGCGCTTACGTAAATACTTGTACGTGGTACGCGATAAAGTGAGTATTTTGAAGGCCAACTGTTCTAAAATAATAAAAAAGATTTCTCGTGACCTGAGAAAACATTTTAGCACAGTACAATTCAGATACTTTTACTGTCATGTTACTTTGAAATGGGAGTAAAATAACTATAATACCAGAAAAAAGTAACTAGGGCTTCGAAAGTGCTCCTCACATATCCCGAACCACTTATAACCATGACCAATGAAACACGATCTTGGTGGTCGCTAACAATTACTCAAACAACTCCCAGGAGACAGTTGTAGGCGAATCCCAGTTATCACATCTGTAATGAATGAACAATTATATACAAAGAAACTCAACCGGGTTAAGAATAACTGTACTGTCGTCGAGTTTTAACTATCCAACCAAGGTAAGTGGCTTACACTAAGATATATTTTCATTATAAAATATTATAAAGGAAAAGGAGGTAAGGGTGACACGACACGTTCGCGCAGGACCGCAGAAGTGGTAATTTTGTGGTGGAACATCTGAAGCAAAATGTACTTTTGTATGTTCGGGTAGTAATAGTTCAGGAGAACGAGAAATAAAACTGGTTACGTTGGCGGGATCGGAAACCATTTTTAAAGTGCGCAATGTTTGAAGTACCGTCAGCCCAACCCTGAGATGTTCACTTTTCATATACCTGCACACAGGAAACATTTATTATATAGTCTTGCTGGGTGACCATATTTCCAACCCGCTCCGAAAAGAAGTCTGTAACTTGCCATCTGATTATAATTTTAAAAACACATACAAAAGCTGCAGAAAGCCTGCTAAAACAATCAGGAAAATTATTCACGACCTACTAAAGCAATTAAGAAAACTCTGTACATACTCCGAACGTTGATTCCTGAATGAGTGAATTACCATTTCTGTCAACTCAAAGGTAATATTACTACCACTGAACAGTTATAGTAAATATAAACAGCACACATAAATAAATAAATCCGCAAATTATTTTACGCACCGTTAAATGTCTAGCATGAAGAGAGAATTCTAGGAGAAAACTTTTTTTACAACTGAGCTGTAGTTATAATATTTACGACCACATCCTGGATAATACTGCTACGAGTACACAACCAGAATTACAAACATTTCAAAACCAACAGACGAAGACAGCAGGAAAAATATAAAATAAATTCCTGTGGCTGAATACAGAGATTCCGGTACGCAGTAAGGTACAATACACGAGGTGTAAGTTATTCCCAAAATGAGCGGCAACGACTAATCGGAAGGAAAGGAACGAAAATTACATAAATAAAAAATGAGGCTAATCTTAAGCACTTCAGCTTTGGTCGTTTGAGTGACGAATGAGACTTGCTTCAATCGATCGTCAAACCTATTCCTTCGCCACTAGGGTTCGTCACCCCCTCCCCCTCCCGCCTCCACAAACTAACAAGGATTTAGCGCCTGTTACCGCCCGTCACAATAGCTATAACGACCAGTGAACAGTAAAACAAACCTAACATCGCATACATACTAACGCGTGAACTTCGAAATACCTTCAGACTCTAGTTTAGCAATTTGGCAATACTGATTCAATCAGTATTACCAACTAGCTAATTTAAAAGTATTCAGTCACTACAGAAAATATTAGTCCAACCAAAATAAATAGGGCTAAATACACCTAAGAAAAATCAAACTAAAGCCAACACACGTGTGAAAACTACTTTAAAAACCACTACAGTATTTCCAAAACGATCAATTTCATTTCTACATTTCATATTTTCCTCCCATTACATTATTGTTTATTGCGAGTTTAAACGTACATACGAAAACCAGCAACAATACTTTAACCGCGTAGCTTATCAACTAAGATTAAACAATATCTCACTAGTGTAATTATCCGATTAGGCCTACGCGCTTATATGGCACCTGTAATCTAAAAATCCTAACACATTTACGGCATTAAAAGCCTCTAGGCTTAACATCAGCAACTATGTTGACGTCTACTAAAAGAAGTAAGTTTATTTGCACAAAACACAAATGTTTTATTTTAAAACAAGAACTTAAGTTTACAAGCAAAGTTTTCAATTTAGACCACAATACGGGCAGATTTTTAGTACACGGACTGGCAACGGATGACAGTAAACATACAAGGAGAATTAATGCACTGCACCGAGAGGTGTTTTTGTACGAGAGGATCGTAAACAAACGAGTGGTTTAGCGCCTCCATCTTTTAAAACGTCGCTGGCAAGCCCGACAATCGATCGGCCTGCAGGGCAGCTGCAGAAGAAAAGGCACCGGAAATGGCGTCCGGAAGCAACACGCTACGTCCTACGACGATGCTAGCTCACCTTGTGAAAAACATTCCCCATGATTCTTCATGCCAGTGAGCTGCGTAGCGACCGGCCGCCAGCTGTCAACTGAATGAGGCGGTGCGCCATAGGCGCTGCGTCAACAATGGAGTGCGCGTGCGCGGACCGTACTACCCGCACTGAAAACATAGATCGGCCGCTCCTGGTCGCTAAGCATGCACCTTTTACCATTCAGCCTCGTAAGAAATTTAACGAAATAACACAGAAAATTATTAAACCGCCCAAGTTATGCGTATGATTTAAATACATAATAATCACTATAACCACATTTACAAATCAAGTGACATCAATAAATAAATTTATGTAAATGCTAACGCATTATATACGATGCTCAATCTAAGATTTATGCATGCTTAACGAAAATACATTTCGCATTAACAAGGGGTTGAGTGTGTTACTGTGTGGTTACTATGGCAAGCAAATTCGTATTAGAGTGGCGCATCACTGAAATATAGCCGGTTTAATGAATATATAATTTCAACTTCCATTGTACTAGTAGAAATGAGAAATACCAGTTTTTGACTTTTATTGTTTGTAGCAATTTGTTCAATAAACGCTAAAATCACAGTTTTTAATATATACTTTTTGAAAGTCAATAAGGAAAATCTACAGAACAAGGACACTGTAATCACATTTAGCTAACTTTAAGAGCAAACATTTACCAGAAAGATGCCTTTGTTAAACGCAATCGGTTCTGCCGCAATTAAACATACGAGATTACGGTGTCGGAGACCGTTCATATACGTTACTTAAGAAAAAATTTTGCCCAGAAAAAGAGCCAAAACTATTATCTGGAGTTGCTGTTTATATCTGCAAATAGCTTCGAGAAACCTACAATTTTAACTGATGTTTACAGTGCTAAATTATGTACTACGACCTTTTAAGTAACCACAACATCAGTTCAGACAAGGATTGTAATAAAACAATAATGTAATGCACAAATTAGAGCAACACTACTTTATAGCACCAAGAAAATGTTCCGAAAAAAGTTTGTAATTCCTGGCAGAACTAGAATAACTTAATTGCTATAAAAAAAAGAGCAGTATACTTACTGGAACGAAAAACTCACTCGTAAAGAACCTAACCTAATTGCAGGGCAAATCGAGCAAATACTTCACATCGAAGGTCGTTAAAACACAACAGAACTGTTACACGTCGCCCTTGGATTTTTTTTACATTACCGCGGCTAAAACAGATCTATTTGGTGTTTTAGTTGTTATTGGTTTAAAAGAGATTTCATCTAATTTATTCACTTATAAGTATTTATCACAAATATGGTGCAACATTTAAGCTACGAAGTACCATCCTACAAAAATGTACGCATTCAAGTACGTGACAATTTTTTTTAAAGCGTAAGTTTGCAGATTGTAGTTCTACATTTTTGCACGTTACATTAAGAAAAATAACACGTGCATTTATACAAATTCTACACAAATGTACTAAAATATGATTTAAAAACACCGATGAATGCATATATTTACTAGAAAGTTGCAGTTAAATTGCACTTTGAAGTGTAAAAATTCACCAACACAAAGTACAGAACATTCCGAGTTTCATTGTACACTAATTACAACACTGTCATTCTAATCATAAAAAAATACATGGTACACAGTGCAATATATTGCAACTATATATACATTAATTCAGATTAATTCGCGAGACAATACCATTATCACGAAATCTATTAAGATACAATTCGGTCTACATAGTGACATACTTCTCAGAACACCTCATGTATTCAGCGGAAGCTTAAGTTTTTATATGAACATAGTTTTCTTTGTGTTATCTACCAAATTGTCTTTTTTATTATATGACGTGGTATTTGTTTAACCCACGTCAGTATATAGATCTATACTAAAGATGTGTGAAATTAACAGCACTGCGTGTAAAAATTAAAACCTTAAAATTCCAAATTTTACTACATGGTTTTACTAAAAACCCACATGCAGTGCGAGTATTTTTTTATCTTATTTCATAAAAAAAGTGAAATTTTTTTTAATAATTAGTTACTATGACCAACGTAATTAATTTTGTTTGAAAATCCCAAGCAAATCATTTGTGTGTGATAAATTTGTAAATTTCCTCAATCGTAAAACAGCAACACGAACCTTAATTACCAGTTAAATATGAGTTGATGCTAAACGATTTTGGTAATAACTGAACAGTCAAATAAGTTAGTTTTTTACTGTACGCGTAACAGTCTCAACGATTTTGTTCAATTTTAATTCACAATAAGTAGACGCTAATCAATTTTTTTAACGTATGTAACGAAGTTTCCATATACGCATAATTAATTATGTTGCTTTACTTACTGGCTGTGCTGCCAAATAAGATCGATAGAACTGTGACAAGGACGCTCCAAATATATTATTTGTTTATACCTCTTGCTGTACTACCTGCTTGGTGTCAACTTAACAGAATATTAAAATAATTTTGTGCATAATTAAATTTATCGTTTAAATTAATAGCCACCAGATGTACAATCACTCACTCGACTATGATCTAGTGACTACGCTGTAGATTATGGATTCGAATTTACCTACGAAGTCAGGAATTTACACGTTTCCATTCGGAAGCAAAGTTAACAAAGGAGTGTGTCAAAATATGAGTACAGCGGATGATTATTTAACATTATATATTTATTTCACTTGTACCGTGTCATAAATTTAAAATCACGTAAACATGGCTGGTAAAAAAAATCAAAATTTGCTTACTCCGATGTTAAATGTAAGGTAAAAATAACGTTAATCACACAAATTAGTCTAATAGTGATTTTAATTAAAATTTGACTAGTTTACTGCCAATCTGTACTTCCTTTGCAAAAATGTCTGCATTTGGCTATTTTACTTCGCAAAGGAACACACAAGAATCTGACACTAAGGCCAAAACAATTTACAGTACGTACGAATGTTACACTTTGGCACAAATGGACGTGTACCAGTTGCGGGGCAAACTGCTTTACAGAAATACTCACATTACGAATACTATTACGTAACTTACGTTATACGAAATCATCATACAACATAATTAGTACGAGTTCATCAATAGCTATATATATATATATATATATATATATATATATATATATATATATATATATATATATATATATATATATATATATATATATTATATATATATATATATATATATATATATATATATATATATATATATATATATATATATATATATTTATATATATATATATTACACATGTATATATATACATGTATATACAGGATGTCCAGAAACTGCCGCATAATAAGCACACCACGTGAATCCTGAGGTAATTTGGTGACGAAAATGTAAGTAGGAAAATGTTGTACGTCGACTTTATCCGTACACTGTGTGGCAACACTGCACGGAGCTAGGAGTTAGTCCCCTCTTGCGCGCCACAGTGTTCCACAGATACCAGACTACTACTGCTGGGCGTGGGTTCGAATCCCGGTCAGTCCATATTTTTTTTTGTAAGATTTACTTGTGACAGACGTATTTGTACTAAGTGTATAAAATAACCAAATAATTGTACGGCCAGTCATCGCTGTTAAATTAATAAAGTGCTACAACATCACACTAATAGCATCTTACTCTTATGATAGGACAGTATAACATTCACATACATTAATTGTCATATTCCCGTTACACATGTGGATAATTGAAGTGGTTGCAAAATGAAGTGGGAAAATGACATCGAATTTAATGTGTAAATTGTCACTTATAGGTTATTTGTGAGGCGTGATACTGGGATCACAATAACGCGACGGGCTGTTTGGTTACGAAGCCCATGGCTTGCTTGTTATTATTTACTGCGATATTTTTGTTTGCGTAAGTCAATTAATTTTCACTACTTAGGATGGCAGCGTAACGTGCTAATTTTGATTTTAGCGCAACGTTGTAAGAAAACTATGCTAGCTCAAATTGCTTCGTAAGAGTATCGTCTACATAACTAAGACACGAAAATTTCGCGTTTATGTGTCACCAGTTTTATCGCCTCTCGACAAATACTAAACAAAATATTAATTGTGAATAATCTTTTGCCACTACATA
>PNEQ01020046.1:0-23095 GCA_003012365.1 Medauroidea extradentata
ATTATATTTACTGGTTTTCAAGTTTTGTATGAAGTAAAAATATGCAAATTTTGACTTTGAAGTGACATTACGGGAAAACTAGATGAGCTAATTTTTTTCCGTTAGATGTTAATGTACTCTTAAGTAATGTCTACAAAACTAACACTATTTTATACAAATATAAAATTATGAATTTTTCCCCACTTGAACGCCCTTAAAGAGGAGTGCTGCGATGAAGTTGATAGGCATGTGTGAAGTTGATTATGTGAGGTAATTTTTTTTTTTTATGGATTAGGGAGCCTTGTCGTTGGTCCAAAGGGTTGTACCCTAGATGTATTTGTGGTATTTAGCCTCGTCGTTGTTCCAATAGGCACTATAATTGTTCAAGTTGTATTTGTGGTGTTGGCCTCGTCGTCGTTCCAAAAGGCATTATAATGTTATTACTTGTGATGTGCCTCGTCCTCATTCCAAAGGGCATGATTGAAATCTTTAGTTTGCGTTTTGTTGGGCAGCCTCCCCGTAAGCAGTTTAAACCTATTGGCATAAACAAGTGCATTTTATCGAAGGTATTTAAATATATTGTGTGATTTTATGAGATTGGTAAAATTATTTTATTTGAGAAACTTTTGGGTATGCATACATGTAAACAATGTTCTGTTGTAAGGAAAGAAAAAACAAATGTATTCAAGGTGGTGTTAATGAATTAGTTATAGTTTGTGGTGGACTGAATTAAATATGTAATCATGTATTTGGAAAGAAAGTTCAGGCTCAGGGATATCTGACTATCCACTACATGTAATAATTTTAATGTTTCTAATTTTTTTTTTTTTTTTTTTTTTTTTTGGTATTTCAGTGTGTGCTATAGCAACCAACTGGGTTTGAAGTTATGCTAGAAATTTTATATGTTCGTCTTTTTTTATTACAGAAAAGAAATATTGTCTATGTATTGTCAATATTTGGTGTAATGGTGATTAATTAATTTTTTTTTCTGTTAACTCAAAGTCGGACATGGTAATGCCGGACAGCTGACGGGTTTAATTGGGTTTGGTGCAGAACAGCCATTTTGTAAAAAACTTCACAAATTTAAAAAAAATATGTAAAAGGTGTTCTTAAAAATAAATCAACAATTGCCCAAGTCAGCGAGTTTTCATTGGTGAAATCACAATGGTTGTTTAACCCCGAAAATAACTTAAACTAAGCTATCCGGAGCACGCCAAGCCACATAACCTCAACGCCCACTACAGTGACAACAACAAACAACAATAGACAACAGCAGATGCAGCCACCTCACAGTATAATATTCGGTTATGAGCCAGAAACTTTTTATACTGACTGTAGATTAATGTTTTTTGTGATGTAATAACAATGTTAAGTATTAAGACATTCTAATACATGAGTAGTTTTCTTTCATTAATGTACCTGTGCAGGGTAATACAGTGACAGCCTTATTTTCCGAGGCCTCACCGTTCCTAAGAATGACCTTGCTTAAATTTTTTCAGAGAAATTTTAACTTGCCGAAATCCCAAAAATTACATTAAAATATCAGTTTTCTTGTTGAGTCAGCTTCTATCATCAGTAATTAAAAATACTATAGTATATTTTTAAAATTTAATATTACATCTTTTTGACATTTATAGGCAGGGTGTGTGAATGAGCGTGTATGATTTGGATGAAAATTACGGGGAAATAAGTTTAGGCTGCAAATTAATGTAAAAAGTGTAAACTGTCTTATAATAAATAGTAAATCATATCCAGAAGACAAAATACAATTAAATGAAATTGTAGAATATTATCTTTAAAAAGTTATTACTAAACCACCTCTTCTGTAGTGAATGTTAGGTAAATCCTGAAACCAGCTCAGGTTCACCCTCAGAAAAATCAAATTGAGTATAGACAGTATCAGCTAAAAAGAAGAAACTGAACACGAATTTTGTAAATATTGTTGGATTTCCTTGTGTTAGTGCTCAGGTCAGTCGGCATGGCAGCAGCAAAGTACAGCAACTTCAAACTAATTAGTTTGCTGTTGAGTCAATTGGAGCCGCACCGGCCCGTCTTGATCGCTAAAAGTTACAACAGCACAGCAGTCCAGCAGACAGAAAAGTGTGAGCAGCGTGTGAGAGGACTTAACCTTGCATGCTCGATCACCCTTCTCTTACCATTATATAGTCACTTTAACTCATTAGTGTTACCCTACATTTCCTATTCTTTTTTAACTTTCCATTTGCCATTTTCATGTACTGGTTGTTTTGAAAATTATTTTGTCATGCTCTTGTTTAATATAGTACTTGTTTTACTAATGTGCAAGTTTCAATGCTGGAAATGTAACAGGTGTTTATTTTTGTGCGCCATACTATACCAGCTATAGAACCTCTCACGCTTAGATTACAGTACAGGGTTACGTGGACATTCTCTCTCTCTTTTCAACACACTGTAACTGCCATTAGCATTGACCTTGTTTTGGCGCGCGCTGTTGAAAAAAATCCTAATATTTTCATGCTGTAACTTTGATCTTACATTATTTTTGCATATTGTGCAACATCAAAACGTGCATCGGGTGATTATAGTTGGGTCATAGTTTACGCCATTTTAAGGGTTTGAAAAAATTAAAAACTAAATATTTTGAACTTGGTACGGTTTTCATGTAAAGTAAACCTCCGATCTAACGACATCGGATCTAACGACATCGGCGACCTAACGACATAGTTTCCAGAAACCGTGGAAAAAATTAATATTTTAAACATTTATCAAAGCTAAGCAAAGTGAAAAAAATTGCAGTAAAACGTTAATTAAAAATAATTATGTGTACAATTAAACAATAACATAATGCAGTAATCATAAATTAGTAATATGCAGCTGTAATAAAAAAAACTGTTTAAAAATGCTAGAAACTTCGGCTGGAATATAGTTTAAGCGCGCACCTGGTGCGTAGGCCGCCCGCGCTACACCAACATAAGTGAGACGTGATGACAAATGCTGCCTTATCTCCTAATACTCCCTCTCACTTCTCCACGCCCCCACCTGCCTGGACTTCCCTCTCACACTCCTCTACGTGTCCTTATCTCGGCTATGCAGTTAGATACGCGATGTGACATAGCAAGGGTAATTTACAACCTTTTTTGAGGAACCATGAAAAATTCGGGTCAAAAAATTGAAAATTTAAGGAAAATCGTCTGTGTAGCAATTTCCTTTATGAGTGCTGTGCTGTAAGAAACACGCCGCTAAACATGCCATAGGTACAATCCCTCCTGACTGTCCACGCCAGCCTATAAACATTCACCCTCCCCCTCCTGCCCGGCGAACAAGCCAGATTGTGCTTGCGTGTGCGCGCATGAACTGCCAACTGTCTGATAGTCACGTGCAACTAGCATTCTGTCTCGCCACAAAGCATAGCCACATGTTTGTTTTTACTCTTCCACTCGGCGACTCTCTCCCATGTTTCCATGTCTTGTGATAGCCCAGGGGGATGGGGGTTGAAGAGACACGTTTTTTCCCATCCTCATTACAGCACGGCAAAAAAGAGGACCAGCAGTCCGTAAAAGAAAAAAAATTCACTGTTATAGTATCTTTTTTTTCTCTAGCTGCAGACTTGAGCTCGGCATGACCTTGACAATTTCCGCTGTATTATTGATTGCTCATCATGTGGCTATGAAAGCGCTGCGGCGTAAAATCTGCCTACGACGCAAATGCAACAGTCCCGTCGCCGTGGGCTGATAAGGTTTTTGTTTTATGCTCGCTCGACGGTGGAGTAATAAGAGCGACTGCAACCAGCGCGCCGAGCCATTTCATCTCTATTTGCAGTACAGAGCATTAAACTGGTGCATTGTGCAAAGTTTCGTGATTTTTCCAATAGGCCTACAACTCTTGGCGACGAGTAATTCAGTTGTTATTTTATACGTGACAGCACCTTGAAAAGTCAAGTTATTTTGTCCTTTTGAGTGGCTCTAAATTCGCGTTCATAATAGGCGTTCCGAATTTTAAAAAAATACATTTTGTTTGTTCTTTAATACGCTCTTTTATTAGTATCGCGTAAATGCTTATATGGCGACTGGCTGTAACAGTTCTTGCGCAATAAAAAAAAACTCAATGGCTGTACTGAAAGGTTTAAAAATCATTGCCGTATACATTCATGTAAATAATACGAGTTGTTCTTTTGAGGTCTGAATGCTTCGTGCGAGACAAGCAGGATGAATCTGGGGTTGGGCGGTATTTAAAATAACAGTTAAAATAACACTGTTACATGGCCATAACAGTTACTCAGATAACAGGTTACAGTACAGACGCTGTTAAATAAATAACAGGATAGTTCTAAGTAATGTCCGTAACAAACTGTTGACAAATCAGAAAAGTTTTTTAACTGTCAAGTATTTATAATTGTATCATACATTCTTAGAATACCTAAGATACAAAAAAATACACACGTTTAACGAACTAAAATATTTAGTTAAGCTTTTTTGTCAATATTCTAATATATCTTATGTTTACTAATTGTGGTAAGACCGAGTCAGACAAGTAACAGTGTTCCCGGATGAAGGCATATGTCTACATGGTAACAGGCTGTTCCACCTCACACAATTTCTGGAACTGCGTGGGACGGAACAGCCTGTTACTTCAATGAAATCATATCCATGCTTCAGAGCGATAACGGCCTTTTCGTAGTTACCTGTCAACTAGTCACTTCTTGTCGGTTCGGTCCTGCTTCACACGTGAGATTTCACTGTTCTCTAGTTACGAGATAGTATCGTATGTCAGGTAGATACTATATTTTTCGTTCACTTTCAGTTGGAAGGCGAATTTTAAAGAGATATTTCATGTTATTGCATGTAGCTGCTTTGCAACAAGTAAAAGAATGATAACGAGCTATTTGTGGTCGTATTTTTCTTTAACAGACCAGTCGTGATTGTATGTAGGCTACATGAGTTCTAAATAATAATTGCAACAGATGTTTAAATACATAGTTGGTAACTGGAAACCACAACAGTTCAATGAGGATGCAGTAACCAGCTCCTCCTTGGTAACTGTTATTTTAAATGTTCAAAGTCGCCAGTCAGTAAAAATAACAGCAAGTGTTTAGCAAAGACGCTATTACCATATTTCTAGGATTAACTATTATAAAAATATCAGGTTACTGTAACCTGTTACCATGCTGTAATTGGAACACTGTAACATATTATCAGAAAATAACAGTTTAGTCCACCCCTAGATGAATCACGCACGCATGAGTTGCTCGGAGACAAGCCAAGGCCAGCGGCCCGGCCACTCCCCTCCCCCTTCATACACAACCAGACCGAGTGCACCGCTCTGCCACGCACGTCATGGTAGGGGATTGTGGCCGGGGTGCCATTTTATTTGGAAGATACTTTTTCATCGTACTAAAATATAATTTCAATTAAAACTTTTTTTAAGTTGGTAAATTTTCAACATAAATTTTAGGGAAAAAAAAACACTTAAATTTTTTTTATTTGCTGGGGGGGGGGGGTGGGGGGTCAAATCAAGTTACTTGGGGTCTAACGACAACGGCGATCTAACGACTTAATTTCCTGGCACCGTGGGATATAGTTAGATCGAGGGTTTACTGTATTCCAAAATGTATCACATCTTAACTTATGAATCAAAAGCAAAATTGTATCCATATTTTTATGGTGTGTGATTTCCTATATCTGGATGCCAACGAAGAAGTCTGACGGCTCAATTTGTTTTTCGTTAGTTGTACAGAAAATTTTTTCTAGCGTTATGTGCACTTTCTAACGAACTGAAACATTAAATTTTGGTCAGTTAAAAACATTTTTGCTATTCAAGTTAGATGGGCGATGAAAGCGAGGAAGTTGTTCTTAATGAGCTAAATATATTTTTAAAAGCCACCCTTCCTCATTAGCTTTAGCCGTTCTCTTGTTTATAACTGTGAAAAAAGTGGTGTATTATTGTCGTGCTCTCACCGTGTGCTTGCCCTACAAACTCAACAGCCGATTGTCGCTCGAAGTGTTGGCTGATGAGAAAAAATGTTCCGTTATCTTTGCCTACTGTGAGATTATGTCTGAAAAGGTTATTAAATAGGATACATGGATGTAGCCACGAGGGGCGGCATGGGTAGGTGAAACCCTCACTCGGAAATCGCCGACCCACACTAATTTTATCTAAAGGCCATAAATTCCAACCTACATAGCAAGGAATGTTATCTCCTTGTTGTGGTTAGCAGTTTTTGCCGCCTGGCCGGAGCGTGAAGAGTGAAGGTGCAAGGGGGAAGGGGAAAGAGCTGCACTAGACCCTCCATTTTACAAATACTGATGGTTCCATTATGACTTTGGTAAAATCGCTACCTTCCAAAAATCGATTAAGGCCAAGTTTACCCCCACCCCTTTACCAAATTTTAAAATCCAATTTTTTCTGCTAAGTATATTCAATGGGGTCCTGATTTTAATAGTGTTTTGCGGGAAAGTAAGGCAAGTTATCATTAAAATATAGATTTATTTCACAAGACCTACGTCTTCCGATTAAAAGGGTACCCCTGAACGGTAAATATGACTCACCCATGCCCTGGAGAAAGAGAGAAAAAAAGAGAACACTGAGCACAGAGTGTCTTCTCGCGAATACAAAGTCTGACATCCATATCGTTTCACATAAAAAATGGTGAATATTAATTTAAGTTTAAATTTATATCAATAGACAGACATCTTCCGATTGAAATCACACCTACGAACGATTGATACAACCAATCCATGTTGCAAAAAAAAAAACACCAAGCACAGATGCCTGCTCACAATTGTGTAGTCAGATGTTAGTAGCATTGCGTGTAAAAATAAACGTAAAAAGGTTTACAAGACTCTTGTCAAAAGAAACTAAAATTTGTGTCGCACGCAACATTATTTTAACGGAGGCTGCGAGGCTGGTGTACTTTCCTTTGCAGCACGAAAATAATGAATTAAAAAAAAATCAAGTGAAGTTTGAAGACAAGCCTTTGTGCCGGACTATGTTCGGTAATGGTGCCCTTTTAACAATGGCATGCCCAGATATTGTGTGTGTACGGCGAGAGTCGAGTTAATGCACAAAACGGCGCTGTCGATTCCAAACTATGTCACTTATGCCATTCTTACCCATTGCTCAGTCATGTTTACTTTCCAAATGCTTGCCTGGCTGATGTGTAGTGCTGATAACGCGTTCCCCCTCCTTTTTTTTTGTCATGCTTTTACTTTGCTTGCAGTCACACACACACACTCTCTCTCTCTCTCTCTCTCTCTCTCTCTCTCTCTCTCTCTCTCTCTCTCTCTCTCTCTCTCTCTCTCTCTCTCTCTCTCTCTCTCCCTCTCCCTCTCTCCCTCTCCCCGCCATGGCACAATACTCTTAGCAGACCCTCTTCAGTGTTCTCCCCAGCAAAAATTTAGAGCTGGGTGTTTCACGAGACCAGCTGGGTGCATTGTGGGATAAGCTTGAAGGTGTTGATGGGAATATCAGTTTCTTAGCCGGGCGGTAGAGAAAACTAGTCGGGTGGGGCACCCGGCAAAATGGACCTGGGGAGAACACTGCTCTTGTATCGTCTAGACAAAGGTAAATGTGCGTCAGTCACCTACATCATGGATAAATTCCATGGAGCCGATGATCTGACCACAGCGTCGGCGCCAGAAACCCTACAATCCGGAGGAGATTGCAACACATGAAGTTTCTTACTTCACCAGAAAAATTAAATAAACTACTAAAAACTCCCAAAACTCGAAAAATAACAAACAAGACATGTGATTATTTGTCATTTTCAGTGATTAGGTGCAGGTAGATGCGGGAAAAATCCTGTAGATATTATCTTTACCGGCGTTAGTATACTCGTGAAAGTGAGCTGATAATGGCTAGGGGAAGGGGAGGGTTTCAGATTGGGTGTTTGCAAAACATTTTTCCACCAAGGAGGTGAGTATATAGATTGATGTTTCCAGGGAAACACGTTGCAAGTTGTTTCAGTTAAAATTGGGGTGTTTATTCATAACATATTTGCAGAAATTGACGTAAAACTTACATTTTTTTCATTTAGTATATTACAATTTTTTTTTTTTTTTTTTTTTTTTTTTTTTTCAGATAACCCACACTCCCAAATTTCTAGCTACATCCCTGCTTTAGTCAGCAGTTTTCTTCGTCGGGAATTATTAAATAATTCTCGTAAACAAATTTAAGGCAATGATCCTTCATTTCTACTACGTGTATGGTAACTATTTTTAAAATCCTAATTTAGAGCAAGTGTTAAAATAAAACTCTCATACAGTTTGTTTATAAGGTTTTACTACATTGTCTAATTTGTTTCCTTGACAAAAAATGTATGTGTTTTCGGTAAATTTTTGACTGACGAAAATTCGTAGTTACCTTCAATTTATTTTTAAGTATTGAAGAAACTACGTAATATACGATAAAATAAATTTTAACACTACTGTCAGAGACATTGTTTTATATATGCTCTTGTTGAAGCTTAAGGTATAATAATCAAAGAAGTAGCAGAAATTAGTGATACGCCTAAGTTGATATCACGGCAGAACATTAATATACTCTCTTTTGTTTGATAACCGAGCATGGTGAAGCAGTTGTAAAACACTCGCTTCGCATTCGGGAGGACCCGGGTTCGATACCCGGCTCCGACCATCCTGATTTAGGTTTTCCATGGTTTTCCATGGTTTTCCGAATACACTCTAGGTGACTGCTGGGATAGTTCCGTGTATCTGTAATAAGGCCTTGTGCCATTTGAGGGCATGTAAAAACTTCCAAATAAATAAATTACACCCCCCTCTCTCCGACTTTAAATGTGTTCTTAGCAAACAATAAAAGTGACAAAAAATTGACATATTTTTCAGTTCCCATTAAACATTGGTTTTGAATGATCAATTTCGTAATCATCAGCTACTCCTACCACATTTTTGTTTTCGGACGGATGCTACTAAAACTGAATAAATGTTTTGTTTTGTCAGCAGTAACTATAATGATTAAAATATATGTGATAATAATTATTTCTTAATGAAGTGCCCATTACAATTCTTATAGTGAATTAATATCACTGCAGTTTGTGAATTGTTTCTTATTTTAAAGTAATAGAAAATGTCATTAATGACATACTTTGCATCGTGATGCTATACAAATTGTAATATCATTTAGAATAATAAAATATATAATATTTTATAGCTCAAAATTCTGAATTAGTGCACCTCCCGAACTTCGTAACGTGGTTGCAATCTGGCAACAGCGCACGCCATAAGCTCTGTACTGCAATCTAAGGTTGGGACATTCTGTACCACATTTATCTTGACAAATACCTTGTGTCTATAGGTCTTAGGCCCGCCACATACATTGATGGAAACGGGAGTGGGGTTTGGTCTGCACACCTGCACACGTCAGCTGAACGAAAGTGTTGGTTTACTCCGTGTGTACAAAGTTATTTTTTATGCTTTTGAACATGAGTGATGGCTGAAAGTCAAAACATTTTGGTATCCAGAAGTGTCACTATAACTTACGGTCGTTAAAAAAAAAAGAATGTAAACTGCAGTGTGTAGCAAGTTTTCTTTTTTTGCCTTTGATAATGAGAATGTGGTTGTGGCGGTATGCTTTATTTTTTTCTCTTCTTTTTTTTACTGCAGTAGAATGTGACCCAACTCTTTGAAAAACCCCTGCTTTGTACCTTATTCTCTTCTCCTCCACCTGACCATCCTATCCTTAAATGGAAACAAAGAAGGCTTTAAAGGGATGGAAGAGAAACAAAATAATTTTGGATGCTGTGTTTTGTCGCCCCATGTATTACAGCACTGGACTTTCCAGCATGGAGTATTGAGGTTTTTTTTACCAGTACTGAACCACATTCATAATACATATGTTGAAATCAGTTTCTTGTAATAATTTTTTCTTTTTTTATGCCACAGAAGTTGGTTTGAGCTATCAAATTGCGAGTTGCCATACATTTATTGTACGCCCTGAAAGTTGTTACAATGACAACAGTTAAAAAGCTTCCCCATGTCTCTTCCTATACCATTATTGGTTCTTTGGTTATGATCAGTTCTGCACAGTTAATAACTATTATTTCTTTCTTCTTAAACTGTCATTGCAGAAATATTTTACTTATCACGCAATGTTTTCCACATAGTTGTTAGATTTTACTGTTGGGCAGTACTAATTTTTAATGAAAAAGTTTTAATTGCTATGAAGGCCTAGCTGACGTACATAGGCATATAGCAAAAATACATCAACTGACTGAAAATAACAATTAAGCATGGCTTTCAAAAATGCTGTCTTTAGCGCGAATCTTCAGAATATGTACTGTTATGTATGTGTATTCAAGGCAGCATTTAAATTTTTTATTATTATTAATTGTGCGATATGTATTGATGATAGGTATTTACAAAAACCTTACCGATATACTCAATTGTGTTGAAGTTGGTTACAATTGTTCAAAAACCTGGTACGAGTATAGTCTACCTTTGACCAAAATCTCTAAATATAATGCTTAATCTCTTTGGCAGATCTATTCAGACCTACCCTGCTCCCAAGCTGGGTAGATAGATAGCAGCAGATAAAAACACAAGGGAGCATGTAAAAGGTAAACGAACACAGGCTCCCGTGTGAGTACACAAAAGGAAATCTGTTTTCAGCGGTTAACTCTAGCATGTTTAATTCTAGCACATATAGGTACATTACTAGTATACGATAGTAGTGTCATGCACTTATGGTCTACGGTGACTAAAATGTTCAATTTCTACAGATTTTGCCACTTTTTTTTAAGTATGCTGCCAACATACAACTCTTGGAGTTTTTGTACACTTGCGAAAAACCATTAAATATCCAATGACTTAGTAAATCTGATTATGTGATCAATATGACCAAATAGATTATATCTAATAGTATACTACGTTTTCATAAATGCTTGGTGCATGTTAATTGTACAAGTTCATTATTGGTTGTGTTTAAATATTTTGGTTTATAGGTATGGCCGGCATAAATATAATTAATGAGAAGTATACGGAAGCAGTTGAGCTTTATCGTCAGGTGCTGAGAACTTCAGAGGAACATGCCTTCTTAAAAACGGACGCATTGCAGGTATTTTAAATAAATTTTCTTGTCAAGTTAACATAAAAATAAAGTGCATTGTCTATACATACAGTATATTCTTAGTGTTGAATATTAGTGTGCCAGTGTCCTCGGGGGTTTTGTAAGGAAAAGGGAGTTATGTTAATTTTGTGCATTTTTCAAAATGTCTACTGGCCTGGAAAATCTGTAAACCTTAGGTAATTTTCAAGTTGTGATAATTTACACCATGTTTTTAGAAATCAGGAAGTTGGTTTCAAAAATATAAAGTCCAGAAAAATTGGGCCTTAGAGACAAAGCAGTTACAAGTGTGAACCATAAATAATCTAGCAAGTTTTTAGCACATCATTCTGAGTAAATAAAGTTGCTTAGTTGCTTAACAACAGAGTGTAATTTATTGTCATGCTAACTTTGCATGCCAAGCCCATGTGAAGTTAGTAGTAGACATGCTTAGTATGTATCAGGCACGGAAGTCGTAGATATAGGGTACAATACTGTAAGAATAAGAGCAATTGTTTCATATTTTCCAACAACCCATTTGGGGTAAAGTATAGATATTTCTATAACATTACGTAACCGTTGTCATTTCAAAGGTCCTTCCGGGGCTGTGATGGTCAAGAGGTCAGGCCTCTCGCCTCCCACCGGTGCGATCCGGGTTAGATTCTCAGTGGGGTAGGGGTCCCCAGATTTTTGGATGTGGGAATCATGGCGGACGATGCCGCTGGTGTGCGGGTTTCCTGTGTGATCTGTTTCCCCCACCCATTCATTCTAGCACCGCCACTCGCTCACATCATGTCACCCCTCTCCAGCATTAAACACCTCAATGTTAAGTGCTGACTAATATCTCTTCACTCAAAGGTCCTTCCAGCGGTTTAGCATTATCGAGGTCAGAATCATGTGGCTTTCAAGTCTGCCCTTGCTCACTGACCTCGTACCTCATTACCTTTAAACTGGTGGCATATTTTTATAGCTCACTAATAGTGATACAAGTATTATGCATGTCTAAAGACAGTTTGGTAGAATCAGTACATAAAATCTACTAGCCAGAACAGATTCTTAAACCACTAATGTTAACCATTTTCATGCCAAATAAAATAATCCTTGGAGTTGAAATGAGAGTTTGAAACTTAGTTTTAGGAAAGAAACATTTCTTGAATGTTTTTTATTGTTTAGACACTTTTTCAAAATTAGTTTTAGGAAATACACATTTCTTGAATGTTTTTTATTGTTTAGACACTTCGAACATTCAATATTTTTTCCCCCAAAACTTTATAAGCACTTCCAGGGTTCTTACAGTCTGGAAAATCAGGGAAAATTTTTAGGGTCAGGGAAAGTTAGGGAAATTTTATTTGTTAATTAAGAAGTCAAATAAAAAATTGTGTAATTTTTGTTTTAGCTATTAACTGTACGTATGTAATCTCTTGTTGCAACATATTCTGTTCAGTTCACAATTTATTTTGAAGGTTACTGCAGTCTTCTGCACGTTAGTGGTAGTGAATGAAGATGTGAAGGTCATAAAGTATGTTTGCTAGTTTTGCATGTTTGTCTTAAGTTGTGTGTGGAATTAAACTCTTGTTTGAAAAAAAAGCCCGAAACTGTATTGAATTCAAAATTTATGTATTAAGTTGCATTTTCCGTCACTCTTTTTGTTCACGAACTCACTATCTAGTGTTAT
Organism: Medauroidea extradentata; assembly: GCA_003012365.1. Taxonomy (NCBI): domain Eukaryota; kingdom Metazoa; phylum Arthropoda; class Insecta; order Phasmatodea; family Phasmatidae; genus Medauroidea; species Medauroidea extradentata. The sequence goes on from PNEQ01020046.1 coordinate 12,689, forward strand.
TAAAATAAGCTATCTTAAATTTTGCAGAAGACTGAAAGGAGTTGGCCTTCCTTGCCTCAGGAGCTAGCGGCGGCCTTTCGTTGTATTGATTGAAAATGTGAAAATAGATAAGAGGATGTTAGATTATGTGCTTGAAAATGCTATCAAGATTACTTATAACTAAAAAACAGGAAAAAATGTGACAAAATGACAAAAAAAAAAATGGACGAAAGAGATTGTTGGATCAACAAGTCTAAGAGTTGGTCGAAGAACGAAATAAACTCACGATGGAAACAGAAGAGAAAAAATAAGCAATGGAAAGATAACTAAAAGAACTTAAAAAAAATTCCTTGTCTTAAATTTTTTTGTAGTATTTTTGTAGTAAGACATGTTTGTTTTGCTGTGGGAAATTATTTTTATGTATTTTTTTAATCTAATCTGCTTTATTGAATAACTACAGTATGTATGTATTTCTTGAACACTGTGTTTGGAAAGTTTTTTGTGTTCATATAAATTGAAGTTTTATTAAATTTTAGTTTTGAGCAACAGATAAAATCAGAAAACAGGCATATTTCTACTGAATTCTGAATGATTATAATTTAAGTAATAAGAGTAACCATGGTTATTGTAACACTACCCCAAAATTACCAGGGTGATGTGGTCAACTTGTAGGTTATCACCTCGGCTTTAGCTCAGAGCATGTTGTCTCAATCTCCATTTAATTCACGAGTCACAGGTCACCAACACAAGAGTGAGAAATGAAAGTACTTCCTTAGTAGAGAAGCAGCCACAGACCTCAAACAGTATTTATTGGCTCAATATTAAACACACATTCGTGATACAACCACGTGGTTCACAGATAACAAGTGGCGACTCGTTCGGCCAAAACTGCAATAATAAACTTAGTGGGATGGAGCACCACTGATATTTCACTCTCTCGAGGAGAACACATACAGCGGTCCAGCTAGGATATATCCGTTAAAACCCGCTCCATATAATTCTTCCTCCATAATTTTCTTGATCATCATCGCTCTCCATCTTCCCCCAAAGTAGCCCCTAAACAAAAACCCCTGCTTTGCCATTAGCGAGCCGTGCTTCGCGCCAGCCGATACTTTTACCAAACATATCCCTTCTGAAACCGCTAGCACACACTAACTAACATGAACCAGTGTTAACTAAACTATAGGAGAAATTACAGTAGGCAAACATAGATATTTCTAACATCACGTCTCAGATTATATTAATAATAACAACAAAGAAAACAAAGAAACGTAAATTGCAAATAATAACTCCTAGAGGGAGAGGGGAGACGTCGGTATGGTGGAACAGCCACACTAGGACTTCTGATAGTCTTGGCTGTTATGCCTTTCTGCACACGGCGCCACATTCTCCTCTCCTTCTCATCAGGCCTAGAAGAAGTGAAAACTTCATGACATACGAATATATGTCTAAAATCATCAAGGGAAATAACTTGTACAAAGTCTTTTAATGATTCATTTGAATACATCCCAAATTAGGTTCAGCTTAAAACGCATACCTAACCTAATTTACATCTTCACTTGAATATACAAAGGCTAGGCTGTTTCATGTGCAACTCAAACTATTCTGAAGCATTTTGGCTGTCAGTACATCACAAAAATAAGCAAAATTTACAGAATTCATTTATGTTCCTTAAGTGTAAATTTTAGTTAGGTAGTTGAGTTTACATCTTGAATGGGCTTTTGCACACACGCAGGGGTGTAGTCCAAGATCCTTGTGTAGATTGCACTTGCATGATGTTTAGAATACTTGGTCTGTTGTAGGATAGTGGTTGGCACTAGCCAGGCACCAAACCGTTGCACTCGTGGATCACTTCCCTACCTACCTCGTTATACCCCGTGTACACGTCGGAATACAACATGAACTGTGCCAATGAAACCCCACACAGTACCTGTTACATCAGCAGACGAATAACAAGAAAATCAACAACATAGGAAAATGTCGGTGACGTGTCCTCACTACGTTAAGAAAGGAGAAAAAAAGGAATTTGAAGTTACAGGCGGGGGCAGGTGGCGCATGTCATGGTATACTGTACGTACAGTATACCTCCATTTTATCGGACCTCCATTCAGCAGACTTTGTATTTAACGGAACGGACAAAATCTGGTGATACATAATTATTCCATCATTGGGTCTACTTGTCACCATGCAGTACAAGACCTACCTGGTTATTGTTCTTCGGTGAGTGACATCATGCACGCACATGGATAACCATGTAAGACGGTAGGCAGAGCTATTTTTAGTCACGCATCGGGGTATAAGCCGTGTCCAGGCAAGAATGATTGTCTACCTGAATTTTTTACGGAACTGTAAGATCAACTGCGCAAGATCTACCTGGTTATTGTGCATTGGTGAGTACAGACATCAGGCATGCACACAGACAGTAAGCAGAGCTGGTCGCTCATCGGTGTTTTGACTTGTCTGGGCATGAATGACTGTCGTGTCTGCTTGAATTTTTAACGCAGTTGCTGTACGCATGCATTAAAGATTGTGCGAATTAACTGCACTAGTAGTCAACAGGCTGTGAAATTACTGATTTATGCTACGTATACTTTCGTCCTTTATTCTGTGGTTTATTTTCTGTTGCTTGTCTGTGGTAAGTACTGTATTCTCTTGTTATCTCTGTGTTTGTTATCCACACATTGTTGGTAAAATGTATTCAACTGTTGCCTGTACACAATGATTCTGCTCAAAATCAGGGCACCCCTTAAAAACTTATGTTAAAAAATTTGTGGTGTTGTTATAATGTTAATTTTAAATTTGACATGGGTAATTACGTTACGTAAACAAAGTCGGGCTATTCAGAAATACAATGTGAGTTGTATTAGAGCTGCAATTGGAAAGCATATTTCAGCCTCTTTGAAATGGTAATATTTTACAGAAAGGGTTAAGAAAACTTTCTGCGTAGAAAAAACAATCAGTGTGATTTGTTAAATAAGGAAACGAAGGGATGCCGATTTCACGGAAGGAGAATAAATCTCGCCAGTGTCAGTACACCATACATTTCACTTTTGTTTACAATATGTTAAATAGTCAAATACTATGTATGTTGTGTGATCTTTGAATGATTCCTGCAATAGCAATAACAACAGATGCAATGTTTCGGGAACCGAGATCTATTCCCGTATTCAGGCACATGTACAGACTGACTGTGACATCTGAAATATAATGGCCTTATATAAGAAATACCTACGCCTACTTACAACTCAGCGAATGACAGTGCAGCTGCTGCCTTGGAATTAGTCCCGCACCTTGTAATGAATTTAGGGTCATCTTTCTTGATACAGTGACTACATTCCGTTCCGGACTTAATTTGTGCTGTATTTTTTTTTTTTTTTTTCTTCTCCTTTGTGTCGTCTTTCTAGATAGACTCTATTCCTTAGCGGAATTGTATGCGTGTTATATTATTGTTGGTAACAACTAATGCTGGCTTTTCTTTTTTAAACTTTTGGTTTTACTGTGGGATTTTCTAACTCGGCAACATTCGCTTACGATAGCGTACGTCAGGAAAAAGGGTTTAATTCATAATACAGAAAAATACAGTAGTTTTGTGAGTCTGATACTGGAATTTGAAAAAAAGTAGAAGTAGTATTCACTTAATTCGTGGACTTTTTCTTAGTGAAACTTTGAGTGTACTGGCTGTAATACCCATGAAACGTAAAACATTTCCTTCACACTTAAAACCAAGGTACATTATAAAAAAGGTAAAGCAAACAAGCCCCCACTTAGAGAAAAAACTGGAATATGTAATGCAAGTAGAAGAGTTGCACAAGGATCCCATTTGTGATCAACAGAGCACAGTTTCAGAACAGATTAGAAGACATTTTGAAGATCTTGAAAATTTGGTAAGCCTCTTGAAGGAGAAATTGAAAACTAATTTGAGTTGTAGTGATTGCCAATACGTTGTATGTTTTCTCTAGAAACATTTTCGAAAAAAATAATAAGATGAATGTTTTGTCGGAATAAACAATTACTATTCAAGAAAATAAATAGCTATCACAAGTTAATTTTAACTGTATTATTTTATGATAACATTACCTACATTGGTGACCCCAGATGCGATCTGAACACACAAGAAAATAATTAGTATACGATGGAAGACAAAGAAAATGAAAAGATGGAAATATTGCATGTGTCGTCGTGATGCCCTCCCTTTTGGAAAACAAATCCATAACTATGGTTTAGTCGAATGGAAGGACAGTTTACCATTTGCAAAATTACTCTAGATGAAACCAAATTTAACAATTTGATTACAGCCATGGATACTGAAGTATTGATTGAGGTAAGTGTTATTATGGTTGATCCTTCTACCACTAGGAAATATGAAACCCTCAAAAAGGCGCTTATCGATCAATTTATAGATTGCGAGGAGGAAAGAATGAAATATTTACTGCAGGAATTTGAACTCGGTGACAAAAAACTGACGCAACTTCTCCGACAAATGAAAGAATTGGCCGGTAATAAGGTATCTGGTGCCTTACTCAAATCATTGTGGTTACATTGATTACCCAGTAACACACAAGCTATCTTAACTGCCAGTACAGAAAATATTCATAGGTTAGCAGAAATAGCAGACAAAGTTTCTGAAGTTTTAAGTCTTAACATTTGCACATTAACTTGCCCTACTTCTTCAGATAAATGTAAGGAACAACAAGTAAATATGCTAACCAAAACAAAACAATCAGATTTGGAAGAACATCTCGAGGAACTTACTCGAATAGTAAAAAATTTAGAACTTTCCTTTAGCAAAATCAATAAAAATCAGGAACGATCCCTTGTTCAATCAAAATCTCCTCAACAGAGTCCACACAACAGTAGTGAAATTGTATGTGGGTATCGTAAAAAATTCAAGGATGACGTACATAAATGTTGTCCACTATGTAACTGGGATTCTGAATAGGGAAACTAGATAATTGTGTAGATGAGGCGGAATCTACACAAAGTAATGACCACCGTTTTTTTTTTTTTTGATAAGTCAAGCAAAACCCAATTTCTGATAGACGCTGGCGCAGATATATCTGTAACTCCACCAACATACAAAGACAAATGTAACAAACAAACTAGAGGATTGTACGCTGCAAATGGAACTACCATATCAACGTTTGGTCAAAAGTTATTGTCGCTAGATATTAGATTACGACGTTCTTTCAAGTGGTTATTTGCTATAGCTGATGTTTCTAAACCCATAATTGGCACAGATTTTTTTGTCATACTTTGATCTACTTGTAGATACACGTTTTAAAAACTTAATAGATTGTTCGACTTCACTAGAAACGTTAGTAAGAATGACATATAAGATCAATCAACACAAATTCAGAATTTCATGAATTATTATATAATTACCCTGCACTTATTAGGCAAACCATTTTGCTACCAAAGAGCGCACATCTGGTAGAACATTACATCGAAACTTCAGGACCACCAATTTTTACTAGACCTAGTTGGCTTTCAGAAAAATTTAAGGCAGCTAAAGAAAAATTTGAATTTATGATGCAACAAGGAATATGTAGACCATCTAATATAATAGCCCTTGGGCCAGCCTACTTCATCTTATTAAAAAAAAGAACAGAGATTGGAGACCTTGTGGAGACTATAGAAAATTAAATGCAGTAACTCAACCAGACAGGTATCCAATTTTCTTAACGCAAGACTGTAATACCATTCTTCATGGCACCTCAATTTACTCCACAATTGATTTAGTAAGAACTTACCAACAAATCCCAGTATGTGAAGATGATATACCTAAGATAGCAATAACCACTCCTTTCTGTTAGTTCGAGTTTCCACACATGTTATTCGGTTTGCATTGTGTTTTCGGTGCTACAGAGGTGTTATTCCTAGGATTCCAAATTTCTGCAATAGGAATACAACCATCCAAAATCGTAGTCGATGCAATTGTTAACTACCCACGGTCAGTTACTGTAGTAGAGTTACTGTAGTAGAGTTACAAAAATTCTTGAGAATGATACATTTTTATCATCGCTTCATCAAAGAAGCTGCTCACATTCAAATACCCTTGCAAGATATAGTCGTAAAGAATCAGCATAGTAAACATAGAATATAGATTGGACTCCAGTCACGCGGGAAACTTTCATCAAACTCAAACAAGCTCTTACATCAGCCACTATACTAAAGCACCTATCTCCAGATGCTCATCTTGTGTTGACAACTGAAGCATCAAATACAGCTGTAGAAGCAGTATTACAACAAAGAGAATATAGTGAAGAGCAACCATTAAGTTTTTTTCCACGAAGTCTTTCTCCTTGTCATCAACTATATATAGTAATTATGACAGAGAACCCCTCACTATCTACATGGCCGTCAAACATTTTTGTTCTCTAATTGAAGGTCGAAAGTTAACAATCCTAACTGATCACAAACCAGTACCTTTCGCTTCCACTCAGACATTGGACAAAGCCAGCAATCGTCAAACACGCCAATTAGCATTCATTTCTGAATTTTTGACAGAAATTCTTCATATTTCCGGAAATTCTAATATTGTGACCAACACATTGTCACAAATACAGGAATTTTCTTTTCCATCACCTTTGGATTATGATGAATTATGTAAACAACAATGTGACGCTGATTTACGAGATTCTCTCAAAAATCCTTCCCTCAAAATTAGTCAACTAACAAAATTTATTATAAACATCAAATGATGATGTCCGTTCATATATTCCTACTTCATTACGAAAGGTAATATTCGAAAATATTCATAAGCTAAGCCACCCAAGAATAAGAGGTACGCAATGAATGGCCATGAGAAAATTTTTTTAGCTAAAAATTAATAGTGATGTCAGATTATGGGCTAAAAATTGCATTGAATGTCACCGCTGCAAAGTATACAAACACACTCGTGCACCTCTCTTTGTTTTCGCAATTCCCAACGAAAACTTTTCACATGTATATTTAGACATTGTAGGATTTCACTACATACTTACTATTATTAATCGATACACTAGATATTTAGAAGCTGTCCCTTACGCAAAACAAGATACTGAAACAGTCGTTAATTCCTTTATAATGTGTTGGATATCACGTTTTGGTGTTCCTCATAAGATAACAATAGATCAAGGACGTCAGTTTGAAAGTACACTTTTTCGTACACTCAAAACGGTGTTTGGTATTGAGACCGCTAATACCACAGCTTATTATCCTCAATCTAATGGTTTACTAGAATGTCAACATAGAACAATGAAAGCTGCTCTTATGTGTCATTTGCAACAACATACATCATGGGTTACAGCGCTACCGCTGGTACTTCTCTGACTTTGATGTACAGTGAAAGAAGATCTCAATAGGTCCAGTGCAGAAATATTTTATGGTACTACGATACGAATTCCAGGAGAATTTTTTAATCATTCAACATTCCCTAGTACTGACACGGACACATTTATACAAATCCTACGTGCTGTCATCTCTAAACTTAAGGCAGTTCCCACAATGAAAAGCACTACTAGGACATTTGTTCATCCTGAACTTCACAATGCGACACATGTGTTTGTGAGAAATGATACAGTTTGTTTATCATTACAAGACCCATACAATGGACCTTATCTAATTCCACAACGCCAAGATAAATTTTTCGATATAGAGATCGATGGAGGCATATCACGACGAATTTCTATTGATAGACTCAAGCCTGCTTTTCTGGAATTATCTCATTCACAGAAGGAAAATTTTCCTACTACCAGAAATAACAAACTCTTATCAAATAAAATCATTGAACAGCCTTCGAAAAGTGAGAAACACTCTCGCTCAGGATGAAAAATATCTAAACCAGTTTGATTCCAAAATTTCGTATAAATTTATAAGTCCCTTAATAAAAGGTGGAATATATAGCGATTGCCAGTGCCTTGTATATTTTCTCTATGAAATATTTTCTTTAAAAAAGGTGAATGTTTTGTCAGAATAAACAATACTATTCAAGAAAATAAATTGCTATCACAAGTTAGTTTTAACTGTATTATTTTATTATATCACTAGCAGTCCCCCGCGGCTTTGCTCGCGAGTATTATTCGTAACTGATAATATTTACTTTAATTGAAAAACCTCTTTGTACACAAGATTGGTACTTCAGTCATCAAGTGTTAGAATGTCCAAGCGACTAGTTGAACTAATTCTGCAGAAGAATAAGTAGCTATAGCTGTCCATGCGAAAAGCAGTCTTAAGTTTGTCCCTGCCACTAACAGCGACTTCGCCTGGGCCTTATTTATAAAACTGCCAATTTGACGTTCTATGGTAGTTACAGACATCTAAGGTAAGAGGTTAATAGAATGAGAAACATCTGTTTACCCTGTGCACAACCATTGATGACGATGCCCTCAATTATATATTATCAAAATATTCACTTCAACTTTATTGACATTACAAAGTTTCAGAGAGTTAAGGTTTCGCGGAAACGTATTTGGTGCCCCAAACCTGAGATTAGTGAGATGATATATCGTCGATTTACTGCCAAAAGTGAGAATGTCAAAATGAGATAAAATTATAAAAATGCTAGGAATATGTATATGTTGTTCGCGAACAACTGCCCAAGTTTTAAGTCTATTCGTCGTTTCGTACTGTTGTGTCACAGTATAGTAACATACCACATTTTTGTTAATATCTACAATTTATTACTGTTTTTAAACGAAATAGCATTTATGACTTAATCACTTTTGGCAGTATACCGACGATATGTTAGCTGATATTGTAGAGGAATCTAAGTGGAAAGCGAACTGCAATTTTACCCCTTTTAAAGACTACATGTAAATTGCACTAATTCGATCTGCCTTGTAGTATTTGTGTGTCAGAATTGAACGTTCGCACGCAGCTTTTAACGGAATTCGAGCCCAGAACCTCCCGTAATTTAGACCTGAGTGACAAACAACTGCGTTACGTAACGTCGAAATAATTCATGAAAATAAAATTTATTGAAAAAAATATATATATCTGTGTCCTGGGCTCATAGAGGTTGTACAACACTACGTCTCGATAGGTTACTGTAGTGAAACTCCTGTATAAGTTGTTTCTCGCTGCTCGTTCCTGCTTTTGGGATCGTCTGCCTTGATTATTGACCAACTAAGTTTTATTCTTAATAATTACGTTTCTTACAAATAAAAAAATACATACATATTTTTTTAAAATATTTACGTAAGCATCTCTCTGACGTGAACACCACCTCAATATCGCTACTGGTTAGATAGATATCGTGGGTTGATGGAAAACAAATTTTGTGTTTTTTCACCCTTTTGGGTGTCGAATTTCGAAATATTTTAAATTTACATCTTAGACATTTGTATAAGTATCCAACTGAAAAGTAAATCACATCGCTAGCCCGTTCAGTTGAATTAAAATCGATCATTCACTAAAAAAAACACATATCACCTCTGCACAGTATTGAGAAATCGAATTTCGAAAAATCTGAAAACTGTTTTGCGGTAATTTCTGTAATCATCATCCTGAAGCAAAAATTAATTTTATGTCTTGACGGGTTCGATAGATATCGAGGATTTATCTAAAACAAGTTCAAGGTCTTTTCACCACTTAAGAGAGTAAATTTCGAAAAACCCTTGAATCACGTTTTAGAATACTTTATTGGTATCTCGTGGACGTAAAAAACACAACATTAGCCCGATGGGTTCAAGATATATAGACGTATAATTGAAAACGCTTTTCACCACTTTTTACCCCTTTTCAAGTCCTTAGGTGGCGAATTTCGAAAATTCATTAAATTACTTTTTAGGTATTTGAGTAAGCATCAACCCTAAACAAAAATCACGTCTCTATATAAAAAACTATTTGATCGATATATATCGAATGTGAGTCGAAAACTCATATTACCCCATTTTTAACCAGTTTAGGGCCGAATTTGGAAAATATATTTTAAATGGTACTTGGGATACTTACATAAGCACCAATTTAAAGCAAAGAGTACTTCGATATCTCGATTGATTCGATAGATATGGAAGGACAATCGAAAACACATTTCACGTATTTTCACCCCTTTAAATAAAGAATTTCGAAACGATTTTGAGTCCTGCCATAGACATTTATAAAAGTAACCAATTAAAGTTAAACCCACAACGATAGCCAATTGTGTTTCAAAGATAAAGACGATTCATTAAAAACACATTTTGCCCCTTTTTACTGTCTGGGGGTCGAATTTCAAAAAAACCTAAAACTGTTTTTTGGGTATTTACGTTAGCAATATTTTGAAGTGAATATCAACTCTCTATCCCGAAGGGTTCGATAGATATCAATAGTTGATTGGAAACACATTTAAGGTCTTTTCAGCCCCTTAAAAGTTGAACTTCGAAAAATCCTTAAATTGGCTAATATGCATTTTTACGAGTGTCCTATTAAAGTAAAAATCACGATGATAGGCCGTCGGGTTCGAGCTCT
>PNEQ01020047.1:0-23094 GCA_003012365.1 Medauroidea extradentata
ACAAGAAAAGTCTACCATCAATTAATTAAACACTATAAATCACAATAAAATTCAGTCATATATCCAATCAACAGTATTTCTAATAATGACAATGTACAACCTTATCAGTCCGAAGTGGTGATGGCTCACCATGTGCTGCGCAGCACCCCGAGTGCACCGCTATCTTCACTCTTGAGGTCTTCTGTTCGACTCCCGTCGCACACCTCCTCTTCGCCTGTCAGCCCGCCGCAGCAGTCCTCTTGTATCGCCAAACACTGCTCCGAAGGTAGCCCCCTGCCGCCTCACAGTAGACTTTGACGTCACCAAGATGTCTACACCAGTCTCTCTCCACAGGCGTAGCACCTTCCTCTAGCACTACCAATAGCGAACTCCCCTCAAATGTGCCGATTCTGTGCTTTTATACTAGCCCAGACAGTCGGGTGTTCCCCGCATTACAGGGGTCTAAAAATAGATATTTCATCATGTTTCGGATGTGCTTGTAGTCACGTCGGCCGCCCTCGAAAGGTTAAGACGCAGTTGGGACAGGCATCTATGACGTAGTTTCGGCGGGATTCCCACTACGAGCCACCCGGGCTTTGAATCATCGGCCAGCCCTCAAGGTGTTACGAAACAGCCGCCGACCACCGGCCTCCAGGCACATGGCACGCAACAGTATTCTAGTGTCTCTGTGCCAACAATACAATACCTGGCATGTAGGCAAAAACTGCTACACTCTAAATGTAATCGCACACAGTACACTTGTTAATGCATTTTACACTTTGAAAAACTCACCTTGTGCTATAGTTATTTAAAACCATGCCACGTATTTCAACCAAGTAAACCTCAACAAACTTACTTTCAAACAACTCCGTACACTGGCATGTCTATCACAGACAATGTTTGGCGTGTTTCATTTGTGGATTTCTTTAAAAAGCTTGGTCCCGAGTTTTTTTTCAGACTGGTGCCAATAACTCAAATATTTTTTAATCAAAAGTTTTGAAAAAATTTGAGTCAATGTACAATCACACGATGCACAATACTGTGGACGCGTTTTTTTTTTTAAAATAATGTACCATTCGCCAGCAAAAAAATAATTTCCTTCTTTTTTGCTTATTTTCTCGACGAAAAACGTGGTACTTTGTTTAATGAAATCTAAAAACCGTTCAGTATAATTCTACAAAAAATTCAGCTACAAATTATAACATATAAGTGTCAAAACTGTGCAGCGAAATTTTGATATGAGTACTTATTAGGTAGCAATAAAAACAATATTTTCGAAATCACAGCAAAACTCCGTAACAAGGCCTTAATTCGTGTGCTAACGATATTACTGCAGCATCTGATTATTTTTATGATTTATTTCTTGTAAACGGTGAATTCTAGTGATTTAAAAAAAAAAGACCTTTTATGTTTCTTGATATGTACTGCTCAGAAAATTAACATGAACTGTTTCCAAAACTCAACACCACAGATGTTCTACTCAATAAGACGGTGCTATTTTCATAAAGGGATGTGGTCTAAAGAACGGCTTCTTGGAAAGGTTAGAAGATCTCATAAACACTAAACATTGTACACAGAATTGAAATTTAACTCCTCGTCGTTTCCAATGTTTTGCCAAAATACCATTTAAAATAAATATATCCAAGTGTGAATTTCTGTCTTAGGAATTGTACTAGGCAAAAATTTCATTGTGAAACTATACCTCATTTGTGGTAAAGAATTACGCCCCAAAGTTTGCAATGTAAGCTAAGAAACAACCTGTATATTGGAGGAGACAAAATGAAAAGACGTAATATTGGGGGGGGGGGGGGGCGTGTCCCCCAGCCTCCCCTCGGTTACAACGCCCATGCACTGTGCATAGTGCGCTGGTTGGTTAATGTTTCTGTAGAATGCGAGTCATATTATAAGATAATGGTGCATGCTGTGCATTTGTTGTATGTTAGTACTTAAATGTTTTGATTTGTTTATTTGTGCGCCATCATAGAACAATCATTTTTACGGTAACTACAAAAAGAAAGTGGGGCCTATTAAAGTTAATTTGGTTCTTAATGGTAACTAAGATGGTGGATACTAGTAATATTTTGAGGTTTGTGGAATCTAATATAAATTTGTGTTTCCGTACCATCTGCTACTGCGTTCAGATAATTGCTGCTATATCGTTGGTAGTGCCGTAGTACCCACATCCACTTTTTTCAGCTACAAATTTAATATAAAATGTTGGATGTTTTTGTAACGTGGTTGTGTTACGGCGTTGTTTGCGCTTCATGCCAGCCATCATCAGCCTTGTGTTGTGTAGACTGAGCGCCGAGCGGCAACTCTCCATGTGTGTGTTGTTGCGAGGTGTGACCTTGGACCAGGAAGCGGGTTCACTCAAGGTCAAGGCGCGAGCTGTCCCTTTGCGTCTGATGCAGCGCGCGCTTTCTACACGGAACACTTTCACTCAACACAACTTTAATGTGATATTGTTACATGTTATCTAATTCAATTTACTGTACCGACATTGTCATGTTAAGATATTGTAGTGTTATTTATGTTATGTTACGTTGTATTATTACCATTAAATTGTATAATAATAGTACATTACATTGTGTTAGATCATATGAATGGGTTACTCGAAGAAGTGCCCAAGTCGGTAATTAAAAATTTTGTAGGAAAGATAAAAATATACGACGGAATACTGATTCAAAAGTTACCAAAATAATATTAGCTAGCTTAGCCTACATAACACTTGTTAAACAAATTATTGTAATTTACATATGTCAGTCATGCCTTTTTTTAAGAGTTTGAAAATTTGGACCCTTCGTTTAGAGTACAACGGTTCTACTAGATACACGGGTTACAATCCGATTTTCGAAGAAACATGAGCGTTCACGTGAATCTGTGGGAGTAAACATAAACTATATTGTGAACTAAAGTGTTCAGCTACTGTATAGCTTATTGTGTTACCTCACGAAACATTTTTGGAGAGTTTTCTAATAGCCCGAATAGCTTCCTACAAGATAATTAGGCCTACTTGCTGAAGGTAAACTAACAATCATGTTTCTCTGGTTCTGCCAGTCAGTACTGCTACAAGGGACACTTTCAGCTGATTTATAACATCTATTTCAAAACAAGTGTTGGGTCATTCTCCACAAAGTGCACATTGTTGAGTCCCCTTTAATTATTTTCCAAATATGGCAAAAATTTTAGAATTTTGTTTGGTAGTTATGTGGAGATTATTTAACTACACACTAGGCATAATATTAAAATCAGAATTTTTCTGTATTTACAATGGAAAACATTGACCACTAGGTGTGACAAATCACTTCTGTGGACTGTCCCCCCACCGTTTTTTAACAATACTTTGAATTAAAACTCTAGGTTAAGCTGTTAATTACATAAAAGAAACTAAAATATTTTGTACTATATGAATATATCTGTTGAAATAATCAGTGAAAAATTATATAAATTATTATCGGATATCTTTTTTTAAACTTGAAACTATGTCCTCAAGTTTTTTGTCACTTCTGTGGCCAGTTACAGAAGTTACAAAAAAAATCCACCTGAGTGAATGATTTTTATCCTCCTTGGTAGATTTATAGGGAAAATTAGCCATCTTGTTTTACCAGTAAGAAAAGTGGTGAGATGAGATGGCCTTGTGTTGTTATAATATATGAATAGTGGAAATTTTATTTTTGCCATTATTCACCATCACTTCTGTGGACATTTAAATTTGATCATGTAAGTATATAAAATTATTGTGATGCATTAATTTTATACTGTTGTTGGTTTTACTTTCATCTAAGTAAACAATATCCCTCATAACCTAAAAAATAAAGATATTATCTTACTAAAATGCTGAGTTAATCACTTCTGTGGACATCACTTCTGTGGACCAGTGTTGTCCACAGAAGTGAGGTACTTGACCACAGAAGTGAATGTTTAATAATTTTTCTATTTACTAACCTGGAACGTGAGGAAATTAGAAAGATGGATAATCTTAAAGTGGCAACCCTGTATTTGATTTTGGTAAAATACCCAACAGTACAAAAGCAATTAGTTGTAACGTGCATATTCCTTCCATATAAGTTCTGCCAAGACAATATTTGTTTCAGTACCTGGAGTTTTGAGAAGATGGCAAAAACAAAGTGTTCGAAATCATCAAGAGAGGAGTATTTACAGAAAAGAAGAGAACAAAAGAAACTCGGTATGCAAAGAGCCAGAGCAAGAATAAAGAATGATCATGTCAAGTATGAAGAAATAAAGTTAAGATCGTGAAAATTATGCCATACGAAAAGCTCTTGGAAAAGTGAAACTTGTAACCGAAATGACACCTCGAGAAAAAAGAAAAGTTAGGGCAGAGTGGCGAGAACGTTCAAATAGATATTGTGTAAAGAAAAGGAATGTGTTTGAAAATAAGACTCCTCCAGAAAGTCCATGTGAAAAAGTGTGCTTAAATCCTGAGCCATCTCGTAGGAGAATTGAATCTGCTAAGAAAAGATCTAGGAAAAATAGATCATTAAAGAACAAGATATTTAGGGAATCGGAAGCCAGCCTATCGAAAGCCAAAAGGAAGATTGAAAAGTACAAGTAGAGAGTTACTTGGCCTAAAAAATAGAACATCTAATGAAGAAACACCAAGGAGAAAAGTAAAACACATGTTGAGAGGCAGAAAAGTTTCCAAAAGGATAGAAAGGTCAATATTATTTGGTGAAGTAATTGGCAGACAAATAAAAGCCAACTATTTGAAGAACGAAAAGGGCAGGAAAAAGTTAACTGCAACAATTTCAGGAAACAATTGTCAAAAAATACAAATTTCTTCAGTACTTACGGTGCCTTACTTCAGTGGACTGCAAGTTTTAAAGTAACAAATTTAGTATTTTATTGTGGCCATTGTTACATGTAGATGTATGTAGAGAAGTTGAACTATAGCCATAGTTTAATTAAACTTGATTGTTGATGTATTTGTAAATTTTGCGTCTTTAACACAAATGGTCACTTTCGTGGACATAACTTTGTCACTTCAGTGGACTGCTAGTTTTAAAGTAATTTTTTTTTACTAACAAATTTAATATTTCAGTGTGACCACTATTAGATGTTGGTAAGTAGATGTGATGCCCATCACATAATTTTATTTAAACACTAAATTATAACTTTTTTATATTTTCAGTTTTTAAAATGGTAAGTGTACACTTTGTGGAGAGTGACCCTGTTATTTGAAATGTATATGCCTTTCGATTTTTAAAATAAAATTGTTCATATTTACAAAAAATTATAGATAGTTATTTTTCAAATGTTGTTTATTTAAGAGAAGACCTTGGCTGACAAATGGACGGCGTTGCAGTGTGTCACGGGTAATTTTTTTTATGCGAAACCGCTTAACTTATTCGTATTATGTTTATCTACGAAAATAACACAGAACACACACTTGAAACTATGCTTCTATGTTTTCAAAAATTCAGCACGCTTGTTAGAAACATGACTTATGAGCCTCTCAAAATTGCTAAAACGTTTTTTTTTTACTCCGAAAATATTGCCTGAATTTGTAATGTACAAAGCAAAAGGCGTGCGTTGGTCTTTACTTCATACTATTAAAAAATAAAATGTTGTGGTCACCGCTTAAAGTCCAGTAGGAAAAAGACTACAAGGAAAACCTGGCCAATATGCTTCTCGTCAAGTGTGGGACACTGGCTCTTATCGCTATGCTGTTCCCACGCGTCAAAAGTGGAAGTTTTATGAAGGCATATACAAATACCCCCGGAATTTGGGAAATTCTTGGTAATACTTTAACAGTAATGAAGGAAGGACTTGCCTAACATGCTGGAAAGATGGTGGTGGTGGAGTGAGTGTGCCCTGGATGAATGTAGTCAGAATTCCGCAGTGCAGATAGTCGTCCTCCAGTCTGATGCACTACAGTCGACAATCGATACCATCCACCGGTCCTCGTGATTTCAAGGTCGCGCCACTAACATTTCTTCCGACAATGTGTCTTGTCTATGTAATTTTTCGAGCTTGTGGCGTGGAGACAAGGGAGCGATAAGGGTCAGACTGCCGCGTTCGACAAGAATAGCATCGCCTCTATCCGCGCTGCGGTAAACTGACGTGCACGCAGAGACTTTTATTTTTATGGGACTTAGAGGGGCCACCGTCAATATTTACTAGTAGATAGCGTGAAGTAAATGACATTGTACGATACTAGTTTTGTGTTTTTACGATTACTAATAATACTTTCGGAGTTACAGCAATCTAAAAAAGCGTTTTCATTGCCTTTTGAGGGAACCCAAAATCATGTAACAAGTTGGCTGCGTTATGATATGTCAAAAATAGTTCGAAGTGTGTGTTCTTTCTGTATACGTACACATGTAATGCAAGAAAAAAACTAGCAAATTTCGAGCAGAACAAGGGAGGCCAAATTTCACGGATACCCTATTGTTTTTCTCGCGGATTTTCGCAAAAGCACCGTGCTATACGTAACCAAGCCCCCCGCCGCTCTTCGCCCAAGTGTGTGGGGATTCATTTATTTGCATGCAACTGAACCACGGGGATAAAGTCGCTGTGCTCCGCCGCGCTCAAGTGTGAGGGCACCTTTACAGTTCTTATATTAAAACCCTTTGTATAAGCTGAAGTGGTCGCGGCGGCTCTGACTGGTTAAACCACTCGCCTCCCATCATGTCGATCCGGGTACGATTTTTCGCATGTGGGGAACATGCATGGTGAACGTAACCGTTGGCTTGTAGATTTTCTCGGGGTACTCCTGTTCCCCCGCTCTTGCATTCCGTTGCTACTTTATCTGTATGCTCTCGTTCCACGTCCTCCTTCATTCATCTCCAGGTTGGAGGTTGCCGATGTCCTGGCGCCCGTTCAGGAATCAGCATCATGGTCGAAACGGGGCTGGGAGGATTCTTGCAAGCCTTATCGCGATATTTATTTTAAGTTATTACATAAGTGAAAGCGGGAGCATGCATTCTATTGTGTGTAATTAATTAGCCAAGTAAATATTGCTTATTGCTGTCTAATTTGCCTTCACACAACATAGTTTCAAGAATATTAGCTTACAGGAGTAACCAAAGCAAAATGTTTCTCAACAGTTGAACTTCTTAGCTATTAAAGAAATGAACTAAAATATTTTTCCTATGGTAAATTAATATACAGTTTATATATTACAAACGTAGTAACGCAATACTTTATTACTGGCGGCAATTAAGAGGTGGTGCTTTTCTTAATATCTTATGTTGCATAAAATCTTGAAAGAGGTCGCTAGTAAGCTTCTGTAAAAACTGAGTTTGTGTACGTATACACTTAATTTCGTAAATAACTGTTTTGGGAATACCACGTTTGGCTTCAGTCATATCAAATATCTTAAATCAGGGGAAAATAGTATTGAAAATGACTAAAAATGTCAGTTCAGAGCTTCGGCGCTCAGTTTTCTATTTAGTTAGAGAAGAAAAGTATATACTCTCATCTGTAGTACAATTCTTTGGCTCTCGACACATCGCAGATGTAACTGCGTGCTACTGGACTACAACGAGCGGGATCAGGACTGGTAAAGTCGCAAGCTGTAAGGGTCTTTTCACACTAGTACACTTGACCGTCACGAATGAAACCAAAGTACTGTACTCTGAAGAGTCATTGGTGACAGACATTGCCAGCATTACCAATATTTGATACACGCTACAAGTGATCGTCACCAGTGTCCAAGTGTGAAAGTTCCGATATAAACCTAAGTCCAGCAGTGACCGGCCAGACACAATTACTCACGCAGTCACTGGTGGCCGGGCTGTGAAAACACCGGGTCTCAGTGACCCACCAAAACACTGCAGTGTTTCAGTGTGAAAGCTCCAATTCAAATACAATGTATTTCCAAGTTGAGTCACACGTGACGGAACTGTACCGGTGACGATCACGAGTGTCCTAGTGTGAGAAGGCTCTTAAGGCCCATTCTTGCTAGCTTAATACTTGCCTTGTCGCCTCTATGCACAAGGCACTCGACTGGAGCATGTCTCCTGGAGGACTTCCCCTAAGGCCATGCTCGGTAGTTTTGTTCACAGTGGTTCAAATAACTCGGATGGTTTGTAAAGTCTAACGCTTGTTTCTATAGTTCTGGTTCTCGAATCCGGTTGTTATTTTTCCATTTACGGCAGTCTGGAAAACCCATTTTTGGCCATTTTAAGGGGTCCGAAAATTATGTTTCTAATTAACGTGCCGAAATTTATTAAACTATAGCGACGTAGTTTGAAGTGTGTGCTCTTTTCGTAGGTATACAAATATGTTTTGCGTTAAATAGTTTCGTCTAGAAAATAATAGCAGTAACTTGCTATAACGAGTTTGAAGCGCAGGTAAGGAGGGCCCTTTAAGTGGGTCTATTGTGGGCATCCTCCCGATTTTATAAAACACTTAGTTTTTTCCAGAACCTTTTGTGTTCGAAATGGAAACACTTATTCTCGGGAATTTATACAAAAGAATGAAGTGTCACAGGATAGCGTCTTGAGCGTGACCTTGTTCGCTATTGCTGTCAACACCATTACGTCAGTTGGTAGACGACCACGCGTGCAGTGTGCTCTATATGCGGATGACTTCGCCATCTTCTGCCGTGCCTCTTCCTTGAGCATGGCAGAACATCAGACCCAGTTGACTGTCAGGCATCTTGGTATTTGGGCAGCTGACTGTGGGTTCCATTTCTCCACTGCAAAGTCTCGGGTGACAAGAGATTCTCCACGGCTATTATATAGAGCTCTCTTCCGCAGTAAAATTGACTATGGCAGTGTTGTTTAGGCCTACTCTTCAGCACGACCTTCTATACTGAACATGTTTGCAAGTGTTCATCATGCCGGGGCCGTATTACTACTGCTGCATTTCGCACCAGCTCTGTTACCAGTATGTGTGCAGAGGCTAGTGAACCGGCACTCTACCGGCTAGAGCATCTCCTGGTATCTTATGGTGTAACGGTCCAGTCTGACCTTTCACACCTTCACAATGACTAATTTAAGCAAATATACTCACGTCTAAAGACATCTCATCAATAAAATTTCACGGTAACCGATTAAAGTCTTATAAGACAATGTAACCTAAGAAACTGCATATTTGTGAGGTCACTATATTCAACATTAATAATAGTAACATTTATGAATATTTGAAAGTGTATAAATGTGTTCCAAGCATAAAAAAAACGAGACCCTTGTTAACCAATTTGAGTCAAAACATTGGTTGTTGATGAGGAATTAGTGTTCATTCCCCTTAAAAAGCTCGTTAGTCGCTGGATTTTTGTTTGGATTTAAAAATCAATAACGCATTCCGTACAAAGCCTTCTTCGCCACCGGCATGCATAACTATCGATTGTTGCCCTTTACCGATGGATTTAGTTACCCCTAGTTCAGTGCTCGATTGCCAGCCAGCGTGTAGAAATGTTCGGTACGCGCGAGTGTCTTGTAAATATTTGCCTCTCTATGTGGTAATTTCAGGCTTCTCGATCAGAAAAGTTTTCTTTGCTACAGTTCAAAATACCATCATATCGCAAGGAATTTTTCTTAACTTCTTTAATATCGGCACTGTTTTTCTAGCAGTTTGAAGTTCATGAATTTTCCTACTGCCATCTGCCCCTGGGGTCTGCTCGTGTCAAAAACAAAGTTACCGTATCGCATGCACAAGCACCTGATGCGTGATGAACCCCTTCCTGAATGTGATACCTGTGACTCTCCATTTCCTGTGCGTCATATCCTTTTGGAGTGTTGCAGGTATTACGCGCCCCACCTTACTGTTAAAATAATTAACGAGCTTAGGCGATAATGGTGTTTTAGCTGTGTTTTAACATTTTTTGTGTGTGATCTTTGAATGATCCCTGCAATGGGTTCGTATTATGAACGTAAAGGTTTTTTTTTTGACATAAGCCATTGCGGGCGAATGCTGCTGTATTGCAGGAAATCCCACAAAAAAATAAACAACAACGGAAGGAAAGCTATTAAGCTGTAGTACTCAACAGACATAAAACATACAGATAATTCGTGAACGGAATTTAGTCATATCCCAGAAGACGGCACAAGGACAAGAACAGATACAAATAACACAAAATTAATTCTTAGGTGGAATATAGTCGGTTGGAGAAGAAGAAGAAGAAGAACAGAAAAAACTGACGGAAAAAAATTACAAAAAAAAAAAAAAACACAAAAATGGAGTGTGCTAAAAAGGCACCCCTTAACATTTGTATAGCAAGCTTTCTGAAGGTCCAAATGACATATAGCTATTCAGCGGATCGTCTCTTGAATGGGCGACATCAGAAGGTCGTAATACGCATATCTTAGCTATTGTCAAGTTAAGTTTCATTAAGAACTTTATGCAGAGGTGGTAAAACAGGCCCTTAATATAATGTAAAAATAGTATAGATTTTGCCGATTTCTTATTTAAGGGGAAATAACGTTGATTGAAAAATTAGCTGAAACATTACTGACTGATGTCTTAAAGAAATATACTAACTTAAGGCCTCGCTCTTTAGTTTTGCAGTGGTTTCGAAAATATTTTTTTCAACGCAAAATAATTCATATATCAAAAATCCATTCTGGCAGTTTTAACACTTATATATTATAGTTTGTATCTGAATTTTTCTGTTGCAATAAACCAAACGGATTTGCAGATTTTTTCCCCCGTAAATATCACATATTTTGTTGTCAAAATAAGCTAAAATTGAGCAAAATAATTTTTTGCTAGCAAACGGTACATTAGTTAAAAAAAAAAAAACTATGGCAAAATTGTGTATCGTATGACTGTACACAGTCACTAATTTTTTCAAAGCATTTGGTTAGTGTTTTAGTTATTTGCAATTGTTTGAAATAAATGAAAGGTAATGGCTTTAAACAGGACTATTAAAACTAATTTGTAGCCATCTTACAGAATGATTTTTAACCGACTTAAAAAAAAAAAGAGGAGGTTATAAATTCGGTTGTATTTTTTATGTTTATTACCTCATAACCCCGTCATTTATAAACCGAATTCTTTTTTTTTTTTTGTAGCAAAGTGGATAGTTACAAGTAGGTACCATTTTAATTTAATTGACATTGGATCTTGGATTTCGAAGATACACCAGGGAACTCCTCAAAATCGAATAGGAGTGAGTGGGAGATTTTGGTGAGCGCAGGGGTGACTGTGGTGAGTACGTTATGGAGCGACGCCCGAATGAATGGGCGGGGGAAACGGGAGATCCCCGAGAAAACCCGACGACCAGGGGCATCGTCCGACACGATTCCTACATGCGAAAATCCGGGGACCGATTCCACCGGGGATAATCGAATTATTCGAAATTTCTAGTCGCCAGGTCGCGACCAAATATTTGAGCGAGGCTACTGGGAAATAGTTACTCATAAATTTCTTTTTTTCCGTGAACAGTATTCGTACCGCAATGTTTTGTTTACGTTTCCGCACCAGAGGTGTTATCTGTGTTAAAAGTGCGATCTACCACAATATTGGAACTGAAAATGGTTGCCACAATAATCGATTATAGTTAGTACCAGTAAATCTCGCTATTAATTTTCCTCTTTGTAGACATACGATAGTAATAAATTCAAACATGGCGTCCACAGAAATATTTTCTTACCTTTCCTGAGTATAAAAACATTATTCTGAGAACAAATTACTTGCGGAGATTACACCGGTAAACACTGATTTTACAATGAGAATCTTTGTAGCGACTTTCACTTCTTTGGATTACTAACGTCTTTGAATATATGAGGTTACCTTGGCACGTGCCTGTGGGTTTGCGTAGTTTCCTACCCTGGCAGCTTGTTTAAAGGTTGGGAGTGGGGGAGTGTCTATAGACAAGCACTCAAGTAATAGCTGTAAGTGGCTGATGTGGCAGCAAGCAGACAGCTCAAGTCCCCTCGAAGACCTGGCTGTATGTACCTTGGTTTGGGGGCGAGTGTTCTATCAGCCATCACAACCTGCCTTCCTTCCCAGTACTCCATACGCAAAGCAAGATAGTCGCTATTCATTGTTATGTCTAGGGCTTTTACTTTCTTTGGAAACTGCCTGCCTAAGAGAGCAGCTTACTTTAGAGCCCAGGTTTGACCAAATATAGGTGTTTATTTACATGTTATACTAGCTGTCCCGTTGCGGCTTCGCCCGCGTGTACTATAGAAAAGAGTAACAAACTTTTAGTTACGTGTTAATTGATGGTGATACTATATTCTATATTATACTATATTCACTGTTTATCTTCAAAACATCAAATACAAACAGATTTGTCCAGTCCACAGCGCTAAGCGTACTTTAATTGCAGAACTTATTTTTTTAATTCATCTTTATTTCTCTATAAAACAGCTGCCCGGCTGCGGCTTCCACCGCAAAACAGCTGCCCGGCATTTAACAGCCATTACTATTGCGGTTGTCAGCGAGTGTTGAGTGTTTTCCTCGGTTTTTTTTTCCCCGCGGTCGCAAATTAGATATAAACAATCCTTGATGCGGATTATATATCATGCTAAAATTTCAGCTCGATCGGTGCAGGACTTTTTGAGTTTTTGAAGCGTACACAAACCAACATAACATAGGCCTATATATATATATATATATATATATATATATATATATATATATATATATATATATATATATATATATTACACTAGATGTCTCAGTCGCCTTTCACGACACCGCTTTCGAGCAAAAATCATTCTCTACACTGAGCTGAGAAAATATTTCTTCTGGAATAAAAATTGTGGGAAAATACTTACGAGCAAGCGTTTTCGAGAGTTCTTTCAGTGTGGGATTACTATTTCTTCATAGTTTTCAAGGATTTAAATATAAATAAACGTAAACCTTCGTGTAGCAATGTACGCCGCACCTAGATGATCAGAACTGTCACTGGTGGCATTTATGTATGTTCGACAGGTGACTAAGCCCAAGCGAATATAAACTAGTACGTACAGTCCTCTCCTTGTTCTCACAGACCTCTGGATTAGACATCCGGGTTCGATTCCCGGCGGGGTCGGTCACTGGATTTTCGCATGTGGGAATCGTGCCGGACGATGCCGCTGGTCAGCGGGTTTTCTGGGGATCTCCTGTTTCCCTCTCCATTCATTCCGGCGCTGCTCCATTCTCTCATCATGTCATCCCCACTAGCGCTAAAGACCTCGATGTTAAGCACTGACCAACATCTCTTCACTCATTCACTCTGGATTAAACAGCTCCCTTACAAGAGTACAAGTGCACACTTTCTGCGCTCTTATTTAGATTGCCATACATTTACAATGTTTAATGTTTGAGAACTATTGGACCTATTGAAAACGAATTTAATTTTAGACACTTACTATCAGACTTTTATTTGTTTAACTTGTAGGTTCACCATGTTAGAAGATAGCATGCCAAAAATAAATAAAAAAATTCCATATTTCTAGATATCCATGTGGTAATTTACACCAACATTGTGAAACGTTGGCTAGTAGGCCTATAATCTTCTAGTTATTTTTAGTTTTACGTATATATTGTTTCATCGAGATGTTTATACTTGAATGGAGCATCATCAAACATTTTCAAATATTGTTACTGAGCGAAGTGTCACAGAAATTGCAAAATGCTTTTCGAAAAGTGGTTACAATATTACAAACCTCATTAAGGTTTGTTAGCGGTTCAAATATAAATTTGTGTATTTCGAAACAATTTATCTCATTTGCGTCACCCGAATGTTATTTACCACAAATATATATCAACTAAATGACGTATTTTGTTGAGTAAAATTCAGGTTGGTAGTGGTTTTTTGTAACCTAATATTATGTTGACCAATGCGTATTTTTAGAAATACTGATTCTTCGTGAAAAGAATTTTGCACCAACACAGTTCAATACTTTAGTACTACTTTATTATTAGAGCCACGATTTTATGGCGAAAAGATTTTTGCAACATTTGGTTCCGATGCGTCATGTGCACACCTGCAGCTCTGCTACATCGTCTGTGATTGGATGATTTTACTCTCACTGGCCTTGGCAAATTATAGACGTACAGACTCATAATAATCTTATTCTGATTGGTGCAGTAAAATGAGAAACGTGTCTGAACAAAGGCACGCTGCCAATAAACTTGAAACAGAACTGCCGATGTGCACGTGAGTCACTGAAACAAAGTGGGGCAAAAATCTTTTCGCGACAAAATCGTGGCCCTATTTATTATCTACAGCTGTATTTCATGGCCAGCGGTTGGATTTTTTTAAAACTCGACGTTTTGGGATCCTATCCGCATATCTTAGGTGCGTGGTGTCGTAACAACGGTATTCTTATTGGAACAGTCAAATGCGTAATGCCTCTGCACGAAGACGTGTTGTCAATGAAAGCTCAAGGTGTACGCGTAAGGCATTGAAACAGTTTGTCCAAAAATTCTTTTCACTAAAAATGTGTCGCTGTGTGCATGTTTATTTGGTATAGGGATTTATTTTTCTGTGTAGTGTAATTATAATCTCATCCCTACCCAGTTATTAACGTGTAAATAAGTTGAATAGTTGCAATTCTGTACTCTTCTTGCTTGCGACAATTAGTGACCACATTTTTTTCTGGTGCCGTTGAACCATATTATTTAGCAGTCGTAAGTTCACGTTATCTTAGTCCGGAGCAGGAGAGCTCACGTTCCATCTTGTTAACGTTTACACAATTTGCTAAATCACTATACCTCAATCCCTGAATATAATATCGTTGAACATCTTCGTCATACAAATTGTAAATTTAACATAATTTTTTAAAATCGCAGTCGTAACTTCTGTTCCATATTTTAACTTTTAATGAAATATCTTCAAGTCTATAACTAGCCAAAATTATGTAATTTTTTTTTGTTATGAAAAATCATCTATAAAGTACAAACCATTTCCAACGCATTTATGCGACGGTTGTACGTACAGCCCACGATTTATCGCGAAAATAATTCTGCAACAGTTTGTTTCAATGTCTTATGTGCATACATGCAGCCCTGCTTCATGGCCAGTGACTGGATGTTTTTCACTCTCAGCGTCTAGTATTCTACCCGCAAATCAGATACGTGTGGTGTCGCAGTAACCTTGTTCCTGTTGGCACAGTCAAATGAGCCACGTCTGTGCAATGATACGTTCTGCCGATAACCGTGAAGCAAAGTTTCATACGTGCACATAAGGCATTCATACAAACTGTTGTAGAATTATTTTCGCGAAAAATCGTGGGCTCTACTTATACGGCATTTGCTCCGTTCCAAGCGTTAAAATATAACACCTTTAAAAATATGTAAATATGAGCCCGCGGTCTTACGCGCATCCAGGTGAGGAAAAATCATAGTTTCGTATTTGTATGGAATATGTAGTGTTAGTTTTGTAAACGGTTATTAAAGCTTCAAAGACCAATGAACATAATGAAATGAAAAATTCACATTGAAACTACATGACAAGGACCACAGCTTGACACGTTTTAAAATCCATTACAAAACATGTTTGTATTAAAAAAAAAACGACAGTAAAAACAAAAAATTAAAACGTAAGAATTTTTAAGTGCATAAATGTAATAGATAAAAAAAAAAAAAAAAAAAGACCGACAGTGGCCCGTTATGCGTAGTTTCAATGTGAATATTTACGTTTCATTATGTTCATTTGGTTTTGTGACTTACAAGAACGGAAAACATTCTAATGTTGACTTCGGAATGTCGTTATGGGAAAACTGGCTGGGCTATTTTTTAAGAGGAAATTTAGCTATCAAGTAACTTCTACGAAACTAATATAGGTGGTTCGGGATAAAGTGAGCACTCAAAAAAGCCCTGCTAATGTTCTATTTTCAGCTAATACGTATCTTTCCGCGCGTGACTGCTAACGAAGGGAAATGTCTAACCTCTCTGAACACGTCACTTGATGTTTGCGCGTCTATAATAATTTACAGTCAGAATAAATCTATAAAGTTTGTTAAAAAAAAAAGGTTTTATTAATTATATGAAATACAATAATGTCGATTTTAGTTGCTTTTATTTCAATATTATTGTATTTTGATAAGAAAATACGTGGAACTATATTGCGTAAGCAGTAAAGCAACTAGAGTTAATGTTGAATTGTGTGCAGCAATGACTAGTGATATTTTTCCAAGGTTAAATTTTTAGTGCTCATTTTATCCCGAATGACCTATACTATTTCATACATAACACAAAATTATGATTTTTCCCCACTTGAAGACTCTTTTAACAGAAAATGTTATTGCAACTGGTTTCCAAGCTTCTGCTCGTGAAGTAATGGGAGTTTTTTTTCCTCCCGCAGTGCCTAGCAGAAGGCTAAAAACAATAATATTCTTTCCAGGAAAGCAGGAGTCATCTGCGAACAAAACGACCCGCCATCTCTCCTGTTTTCCAGCGCGCAGAAAAGATGTCGCAGAGGCGATCCATGAGGGTGGGTCGAGGGTTGTAAAGAAATGAATAGCACCCTCCCCCCTCCAACCAACGGCTCACAAGGGAGGGCCGAGGGCTGAAGTAATCGCGCGGCCCACTTCAAAATAATGAACTCTGCCAGGTCCACAAAGGCCCCGCAGCGCCATAAAGCCTTCCCGTCCCTCCCCCTCCTCTCGCCTTCCGCCTCGGGGAAGTCACGTGATTAGCGCCCGGCGCTCGGCTATGTCCGCCGGCCGTCATCACCTTGGTCCCGAACCGCAGTATTCCTCCTACTTACAGGCCGCATCAAAGGAGCTTTCAACTGGGCGGATACCATATTTCTCTCCCAGACCACAGAATAGATAATAGCACAGATGAGAAACTACCACACGTATGGACAGTTCGAGCTGCCAGAGCCAGCAGCACTGGTCGTAATCAGGCCTGAATAATAAAGGAAGTCCTCGCGTTGCCTTCTATCCACTGGAGACGGTGGGAGAAGGGAGTAGTATGGGTGACAACGGCAGGAGCATTAAGAGTCATACTGGCTATGTATAGATCACTATATTGGCGCGCGGTATTTAAGTCCTATTCTTTTTACATGGGGCACTTCTTTAGCTGTGGCCTTGTAGTTCAATTTTTAGGAAGTATGGTGTGAAGTCAAACAAATGCTTTTATGTTTTTAAAGCTGATTGGAGTTTTTTTTTTTTTTTTTTTTTTTTTTTTTAGAAATGGCAGTGTAAAAACATCGGTTGTAGCCATTTTGAGGTCCCATAATATCATATTGCTAATCAGCATGCTGCTTTTTTTAAATAATAGAAAATGAGTTTCAAGTGTGTGTTTTGTAGGTGAACGTAACAGCAATAAGTTAAAGTGGTTTCGTATAAAAAAATAGGCGTAACACGCTGCACAGTGTATCACGCTAACGAGTGCGATATTTTGTGGAACTGTGAAACTGATCCAAATTAGACACCTTGTTGCTTAAATTGGACTACTGGACTCGAAAATTGGACCACTTCAATGAAGAACGACAATAATTGCTTAGAAAATTCTGTACCGTATACAAAATAATTCCTTATCATCACACTCACTGCAGAAATACTTTTTCTCGCCTTTCTGGAATGCACCCAACAACTACACTTCATACACTGCATCATATCCTCTATTCTTGCCTCTTCACAGAAACTACAGAACCATTGGCTTTCATCTTCAGAAGTTGTTTTCTTATTTCCACGCACATGTTTGGAGGCACCTACTCGGTTCAATAGACGTACAAGTTTTGGTTTTTTGTTGCAGAAATTATACTATCTTGTATGGGCTGGATGTTAGTTATGTCACAGCGCCTGCTCTTTCTCTTTATGTTCCTAGGCTGGACGCATGGGTCAGGCGATATTTCAACCAAAGTAACTTTCAGTTCCCCTCTTTCCTCTGGGGCCGTATTGTTTAGGGTTCTAGCAACATCTGTTATGTGGACAAGTGCTTGAACCTGTTTGTACTTCTATGCTTCCACTTAAAATATCAGACGCAGCAAAATGTTGGTAAGTGAATTTTTACGGTCAGTTGGCCAAACTCCTGATTTTTTAAAACCCATTAGCAGCTGTTGAAATGACTGCAGCCCTATCATATACTTCGGCCAACAGCCGCCGACTTGAAACATGGTGACAGTGAGCCCAGAATGTGTTCTTAACCACTTCTGCGTAGCATGATCATAGTTGATCTGTAGTGGTTTGAAGAAGGTTACAGTCGGCGTGTCGTATGGGAAGGAAGTTGTAAAAGAATGATACCATTGTATCGAGCAAGAAGTAAGGCTTCCAGGTTCTTACTATGTGGACTATGACCATCGAGCAGTAGTAACACTTTGTCGTCTTTGGTTGGATGAACAGTCTTGATGAAGTGATGTAACAACGCACAAAAAAGTCCAGAGTTTTTCAGAAAATTTTCGGTAATACGTCCTGATGGAGCTCCTAGACCAATTTGGTTTGTCATACTCAGTCTTTTAAAAATTAACATTGATGGGACATAGTGTCCAGAAGCTCTGACGCAACAAACCATTGTAGTATTGACTTCACGTACACCACTTGAAATTGCACCAATTGTTTTTTTTTCCTTTTTGCCCAACGATTGTTTGCGACTTTTTCTATACTTAAGAGAATCCACTTTCATCCACGTTATGGATTCTAAGTGATTGTCGTCACAAATCCGTTCAATTGTGTAAAATAAATTCATCTACACGTTACAACCATGCGCCCGTGCCAAAAGTAGCTTTAGGAACATTGTACATCCTAGCACATTCATTCAATTCATGATCACCATTTAGATATGCAGAAACTGCCGTACTCAGCTTATCAGTTGTGCCCGGTAGTTTTTTGCGAAAAGATTTTTGCCCCATTTTGTTTGAGTCTTACATGCACACCTGCAGCTCAACTTCATGATTTTTTTATTGGCGGAGTGTTTTTGTGCAGAGTTATTATTCATTTGACTGTGCCTATCAGTACATGGATAACTGTGACACAACACGTCTGTGATTTGCGTTGTATGTAAAGGCTGTCCCAGATGCTAGCATTAAAATAAAGATAAGGTGAAAGTGGATTTGTAGCAAACACAGCCTAAGTAAAATAGAAATGTGACATAAACGGCAAATTCAAGAGATTTACAACACGAGGTAAAATTTGTTTTTTTGAAGGCGAACTATTTTTTCCCAAAGTTATAAGAACGATTCTCATAACAACAGGCTATGAGATGTACGTAATATTCGTTACAACTGCCCGTTTTATCAAGGAATATGCCGCAGAAAAGTCCGCGAGGGTATATGTGTAGCTTTAATACTGTGTAAACTATAGGGGAAAGAAAAAATTGTCGAGGTCATTGCGGACAGCTTGCTGGGAATCCGTGTGACGGACAATTTTTTTTCCTAACCTACCCCACGGACACTCACGTGTAGTCAAGTTCATCAGTAGCCACCGCCGTGGGCGGTTCGGTTTTTGGGATCCTGTGTTGGGAATTCGGCACATTACGTGTTTGTGATGTTCTGGAAGTTTCTAGAGTGTAATAGTGTTTTCTGTTTATGGATATATTGTGTTATAATTATTGACTTTCGTTTCTTATATTGATTGTAGTTATTGGCCGTGGGCGAAAGTTAAAGGCCACTTTTCACGAAAAAAAAAAAAAAACTCATGTGGAGTCGGACGGAGACGAGTCAGCCAACACAGGGTTGCCATATGTACAGCAAGCACTCAACGCGCGCGCACCGCGCCCGTCCGTGCGAAGTTTCTCCGCAGAAATTACGTTCTGGCAAACAACATGAAGAAAAATAAGTAAAGGCTTTGTCCTTCTCAATATCTACGTCCGTTATATTGGTTGCATCTGCTGTCAAAATAGTACAACTTCATCCTGAATACAGAGTACATTGCGATATCTTCCACGAGGAAAATGACCAGTGATACAAAATAATACTTTAGCATCAAATAATTGTAAAAGTTGTTGAATAGTTATATTGTTTGGGTTAAAATGAGTACAAAACATTATTGAGAGCAAAGCTCCGAACTTTTAATCATCCCCAAGCATAAATATGTGGGTAAAGTATCCGTTTAGGTTGTGGAGGCTAGAAGGAATCGAAATCTAAGTATTCACGTATCGAATGGCGCCAGTGATAGACAGCCGAACTACAAAATGCGTTGTTGCTTGTTAGTTAACAGGTGGTGCAGAGTGTACGAGATCAATATTTCGGACGTTAAGGTAAAAACGTAATAAAGACATTTAATTAATTTATTATAATTTAACACTATATTATATATTTCAATATGACAAACTATAATGAGAAAGGAATCATTATGCAGAATAATCAGTGCCATAGCTTTGCTATGGCCAGTTGTTATTTAAAATATTAGTAGATACGTATGTATTTTATTAGTACAGAAGTCTCAAAGAGTACAAAAATGGTAGCAAAGGGACAGCAACAATTATGAGAAATAACATTTTACCACCCATTCAGGGGCGTAGCCAGAAAAAAAAAAAGGGGGGGTGGTATCGGGATATATCCGCGCCCCCCACCCTTGAAATGAAAATAAACTGCTCGAAGATAAAATTAGCAGTGTTATATTCAC
The DNA here is from genome assembly GCA_003012365.1 of Medauroidea extradentata. Classification (NCBI taxonomy): domain Eukaryota; kingdom Metazoa; phylum Arthropoda; class Insecta; order Phasmatodea; family Phasmatidae; genus Medauroidea; species Medauroidea extradentata. Next base: position 20,394 of record PNEQ01020047.1, read on the forward strand.
AGTTCAGGTACAAAACTGCTTAAATTGCTTCATTTTTCGCATTGAAATGAAATTTTCTCGGGCGGGGGGGGGGGGGGAATCACTGCTCAACGGCTCACCGCATGTGATGCTCACTGCAAGCTAACACCTAGACCGAACTCTTGCTACACAACACACACACAGTCTAACAATACAGAATAGCGTGCTGCTCGAGTTCTGTAACACAAAACACAACTGGCAGAAGTATTTCTATTGTTGCTGTCATGCTGTGAATCAGTTTTGCACTGTGGCCAGAGGTTCCTGGAACATAAATAAGCCACACTTACTTTGGATTACAAGCCACCTGCTGCTGTTGTCCTCACAGCGCGAGTCGATTGACAGCATTCGAACTCTGTGAAGATCATTTTACACTTTCTTTTTGCAAGTAGTACATAGTAAAAAAAATTTCGAATTACTAGTCCACGCAAAGGTCAGTGTTTCTGTATTTTAAAGTCGCAATGCGCAAAGTTCCCTTTTATAGGTAAGCACACATACTTGGGGGGGGGGGGGGGCTGTGACCCCCTACCCATTATAGATTACGCCTCTGGTTATGAATCCCACCGGAAATCATCACCAGTGTTCGAGTGGTTGTTGCCGACCCCCCGTAGCTCAGTAGGTCGAGCGGCCGACTTTGGTACGAGGGGTTCTGGGTTCGTTACCCAGGTCTGGCTGGGTGTAAAATTTGTTTGTCCGTTTGAGTAATTTTAATTGTCAGAGTCAACAAAACTGTCACAATTTGGGAATTGTCTAATAATTAAGCTGTAAATGGGGGGATATTTGCTCGTTGGCGATGTTGAGACCTCGCCAAGGAGCCTAACAAAAAAAAAGTGGTTACGATCGTGGGCTGATATCTCAAAGTTTGTAAGTTCGAATCGCTCCAAGGTCAGAAGTTATCTGTTTTGAGCCTTCATACATGCCACCACTGACATTTTTGTTCATCATCTTGGTGCGCCTATGCTGAAGTATTGAAGCTGGATACTAGTAATGTATTGAGGTATATGAAACAAAATTTGAAATGATTTTCCTATGGAGACTGTAAAATAGTTGTAAAATTATTTTGTCACAAAAATTAATAATTTCGCTTTACGCAACTACTGATTGGTCGGATCAGTACTATATCAGAACCGCAAGTTATTATTTAAAGTTTCTTTGTTATCTCTCGTTTACGTATGATATGAGATGAAACACGTGTTCTGAAGCAGACGTGCTGGAAGTGCGTGTTAACTTCTGAAATACTCACAAACACTCAATAAATTCTGTCGCTAGTTTGTTGCTAGATCACGTAACTTCAAGCAGCCACTCTAAAAAGTCACAATATGCTGTTGAACTGTCAATTGTTTCTGTTTTCCATGCATCAATGTTCTTAATTCCCTGTACTTAATCTCGCTAGAGCTCTGGGGCAGGGCATTACAAGCCGTGTTGTAATTATTGTTTTTTTTATTGTTAGCTTAGAAACATATTTAAAAATATTATTGTCGCGCTCTTATAGAATCTACTTCCTTGATATAAACTCATAAATGCGTAACACTAGGCTAATATTGAGGACGCAGTAAGTTACATTACTTTATGAATAATGAGTACACTCACGCATTTACAAAGTCGTCAGATAATGCGCGCGTAATTGGGGTATTAGCTTATGTATATGTTGAGTAATTTTAATGGAAATATTGTTCTGATTTACAAATGGAAAACTAAACAGGCGGGTAAGATCACACCTTGAATGTTTTTTTTAATAATAGAACCGCGGCCGGCTGCATACTTCACTCAACGTTCAGTGACAGCGTCCTGTCAACAACATGATGCTCGTTATACCGTCGCTGACGGACGAACCACCTGACGCTGCGTTACACAGCAAGTAAGATACAAAAATAGTTGCGTCTCAGTGATTCACTCTCGTTTTATTTGTCCTCAGACGCCTAAGATTCCTGTACAGCAGGCGCTAGATGCTGCGTCTGAGATGTGGAAACGTGCGGGCGATAAGAGCCAGACTAGCTCGGGCTTCAGCAGCCGTGACGCCTTTATGTGGAGGACAAGAAAAATAAAACTGTGACACTACTTTTTTATTTACGTCAAGTGCGTATGTTTTTTTTTTTACGATTCCAGTTGATATTTTTTACGTGACAGCTATGTGGAAATTATGTTTTATTCAGCCATTTTGACGTTTCCCGAAACCATGTTTGTAAGCGCGAAGTCTAGATAACAAAAATATAGAAGCTTAATTAAAAATTTTTTTCGTAGATAAAGATGTTGATCATAAGTTTAGTAGCATCATTTAAATAAAACTTACTCCTATCATGCTGCAACGCTTTTCATGCACTCTTCTGGCCCATCATATGCTTCAAATGTCTTGTAATGTGCGGAGACATAGTTTTATACGAAACTATTCCACATATGCCCGTTGTAACAGTAAGAAAACACACTTCGAACCAAGACGGAATGTCATAGTTAAGACACAGTTAAAATCACTGTTTAGAAGTCCTCCAACATGGCTAAAAAAACACCGTTAAAAACAATGTTTTGAAGCCCTCCAACATAGCTAAAAACACCGTTAAAGACACTGCTTCGAAGCCCTCCAACATAGCTAAAAACACCGTTAAAGACACTGTTTCGAAGCCCTCCAACATAGCTAAAAACACCGTTAAAGACACTGTTTCGAAGCCCTCCAACATAGCTAAAAACACCG